>CM044004.1:39441824-39681824 GCA_024085815.1 Flaveria linearis | reverse complement strand
TCTTTCTTGGATATTCTTCAACATCTAACTCATATAGGATTTGCATTCCACAACAAAACATTGTGGAAGAAACTCCTAATGTGTCATTTGATGAATCCTTGTTTCCTAACTCTATAAAAGGATCATCATGGTTGTTTGATATAGATACACTAACAGACTCATTTAACTTTTGTTATTTGAATAATGCAGGATCTGATGATACATTTTATCCATTTGTTCCTCCAAATTTGAATGAAGTATCTCTATCAGCTGATCCTCCAAGAACACAAACATCAAGAATCATGGATCAAGGAACAACCAAAAATAACAATAATGTTGCACAAGTCCAGCATAATGGATCTACATCCTCAGATAGAAACACTTCATCAGCAGCTAATGACTCTACATCTGCAGATGAGCATCCTACATCCGGAGATATGGATAATGCCACAACAGATGTTCCACACATTGGAGGTGATCCATTGCATTCCAAAGACTTAATGTCAGGAAGTCAACAAATACCATCCGTAGATGTTCCTGTTGTTGGATCTTGTATGCCCAAGACATACAAGATTGATATGGTTAGTACGTTATGATCCAAGTCGGGTCATACCCAATAAGAAGCTAAACAAACACCAATAAATATTTATTTATTGATGAGATCAAACAAATAAATATTGTCACCAATTTAGAAAATAGGTTTTCTAAAACATTGCATTTTAAATTAAAAGAAACAAATTATATGGATAATTTGTTCATAAGAAATTATTTGTTACATTATTTAAATAAGTTGAATAATAACAAATAAAAGTGTTATAATGTTACAAAATTAAAAGGGGTTTTGATTTTATAAGTCTTATGATTAAAGAGTGCAAATTATATACAATAAAAATGGGGGGAACCCATTTTAAATAGGCCAATTTCGGCCGCCCCTTACATCGGGTTTTGGGGTGGTTAGTCTTGTTTTAGTACAAGTCTTCTCCTTCCTTGCACACTTCCTAGAACATCACACTTTCTCTCTCTCACATGCAAGAAGCTTCCTTCGTTCTTCTCCACTAAAATTTTGAAATTTTTGGCTGAATATTGAAGATCCTTTTGTCTGAAAAGGATCTCATCTTGGCTGGATTTTCGAGTTTGCAAGAAGGGATTTGGGTCTTGGTGTTCTACTATCTAACAAGTAGGTGTTTGGAAGAGCTTGTGGGTATACAAGCTTGAGGCTTTCTTCCTTGAGGGCTGCAGATACAAGAACATCATCATCATCTTCATATCATCCTTACTACAACATCTTGTTCTTGAAAGGTAGTTCAAGAACATCCTATGGTTGCATTTTCGTGTTATATAGCATGCTATTTCACATATGTAAATGATCCTTGTTCTTGGGCTTTGTTTTTGGTTTAAAAGGGTTCATATTTTCAGATTATTAACAACATGTTTAAACCCTAATATCTGCTGCATTTTGAAGTTTAAATGGTTAAACTTGCTATGATAAACATGTTACAAAACCCTACAATGGCATCTAGAGGCGGTTATGTGGAATGCATGCTTCAAAAGTTCTTGAAAAGTTAGTTTTCATGGACTTTTTCAATCCATTAGGGGCTATTTTGTTATGGTTGAATGAATCCCTTATGTTTCAAGGTTTAATCTTACATGCTTTAGTATAAACCTTGAAAGATTAACATCAAATGGTTGGTTATATTGTTTGGACAAAACCCTAAATTTTGGTTCATCTTGGCTGAAAATTTAGGGCTGAAATAAGGGGTTCATTGTTGTTCTTCGATGTTGTATATGATACATATTTTTGGTGCATAACATAGCCTTGACCTTATGATGTTTTGGTTTTGGTTGATTGTGATTTTGTCATGTTGTTTTGTCTTGAAAGGGTTGTAATATTTGTGTTTGTATTTTGGGTTGTAATTTATTTATTCATTTGGTTATGTAATAAATAGATTAGGTGCATTTCTTTTATTAGAAAAATTGTATTAGGATATAATTTATGTAAAAGAAGATGCACAAGATGAAGACCCAAAGAAGGACACAAAAGACATGGACATTAGATATTTTGGATGTGTATTCAAGTGGGAGTTCATGGACACATATGATGTGTGTGACATCCTGTAATTTTCCGTTACCAAATTTCATTAGTTCCGTTAAGTCTTGCTTACACGTGTCGTGAACACACACTAGTTGTCGTTGAATGTTGGTAACCTAGTAATATTTAATAATGTTAAATTAATGATAATTTAACTGGTTATGTGATTTTTGTATTATGTTTACGTGTTTGGTGTGTTTTAAATACTAATTAGGAAATTAATCGCGTAACGTGGAAACGTGCGTATTAATTCGTATGTCTTGTATTTTTATAAAAATAAAATATATAATGGCTACCATTAGTTTATATGATTAATAACTTAGTTAAAAACACCTTTAAAAAGGAGTTTAAGGACTAATTGTTATAAAATATAAAACACAAGGGTTTAAAGGGGTATTTTTGTAAAATAAATTAAACAAAACACAAAAACCCAACCCTAACCCCCAAAGCGGCCGTGACCATATACCTCTCTCCCTGTCTTTGCGATTTTCAGCCAAGAACAAGCATTAGGAGGCTGTTTTGATCGATTACAAGTGTTAGAATGTGATTTGGATCTCCATTAACAAGTATACACGTGAATTGAAGGTTAGTTTTGGGTTTGGTTCAAGTATTTTGTATTGGCCGAGACATGTAGGTCGAAATTGATGAGTTGGGTGCTGAATTTTGATCAATTGATGATGTTAATATGTTAGTTAGGTTGTGTACATGTTGTTTAACATTGATTATGCATGAATGATACGTTTATAATGAATGGATCATGAACTTTGAGTCTAGGTGAACCCTAGTTCGAATTTCATGTTGATTATGTGGAATTGATAATTGTTTGATGTTGTTGAGATGTTAATTAGATAGTATGAATGCTACAATACATGAATCTTGCAAGAAATTGATGAATTGGGAGCTTTGTTCATGGGTTACTAATAATAGTAACTTTATTTGGAATGTATTATGGAATTGTTAATGTAGTGATGTTATGGATGTGTTTATTAAGTTGATTAGGTGCTAGATTGTTGATATGAATGCTAGAAATCTTTGTGTAACACCCGGAAATCTTGATTTGGAGTGTCATGCGACTGGAGTGTCCAATCGCATGGGAGTCATGCGACTGGAGTCCCATACGCATGGAAGTCATGCGATTAAAGCTCAACCGCACGACTGAAGCTCAATCGTATGACTGGAGTGTCCAATCGCATGGAGCTTGGACGACTGAAGGTCCAATCGCATGGAGAGCTCAGGCGACTGGACAGTAGTATTTAAGGAAGAGGGCAGCCCTTACTCTCTCCCACACACACAAACATCAGCCATAGAGAGAAAGAAGAAGGAGAAAGTTCGGTTCAAGCGGGTTCGTGAGCCAAAATTGGCGTGTAGCGGGTCAAATCGAAGCTCTAACCGAGGAGGCTACTAAGGTGAGTTCTAGGACCCCTCATTTACTTGTTTTCAACTGAATTTTGGGGCTGGAACACATCTGAAATATATCTTCGGGTTTTTGGGTGTTTGACCCGTGTATGTATGTATGTGTATGTGTATGGTATGTTTAGGGCTGATTTCGAGCTTGGATAGGCTTGAATAAGGTCTAGGTATGATTCCCTAAGGTTTAGAAGGGTTAATTTGGGCTTAAACGAAGTCTGGAAGGGTTTGGAGGCCGAAAGTCGCGGCTGCAGTTCGTGATGAACTGTGTTCTGTGCCAAGCTATGGCTAGGCGACTGGAGAGCCAACCGCACGACTGAAGGATGATTGAAGCTCAACCGCACGACTGAGGCTCAGTCGCACGACTGGGGGCTCAGTCGCACGACTGGGGACTTAGTGGCACGACAGGTCATGCGACTGGGAGTTTAGTCGCATAGGTCCATTCGCACGGTTGCTCAGTCGCACGACTGAGGGTTCAGTCGCATAGAAGCCCATATGTATAGTGTTCAGCCGCATGACAGGGATTCCATTCATACGATTGGGTGTTCATCCGCATTGGTCCAATCTCACAGTGTTCAGTCGCATGGAGGCTATGCGACTGAAGGGTGCCCAATCGCCCAAGTAGGGCTGTTGTGTACGAGGAGAAACATAGTGCAATTACTGGCCTTCGGGAAAAGAGCAAGTGTAGGTAATGATGTGATAGCTCCCATAGGTACATGTGTGATGACTGTCGAGGCTTAGAAGTTTCATGGGGCACGATGATGATAGTAATTGCATGTATATGCACGATGTATGTATGTTAAATGTGATGTAGCCCTGTATGATGGTAATGACTGATGACTGGTAAATGCCGATGTTCCTAGTGTCGACGTATGTTTATCTTTTCCATTACTTTACGTGTTATGATGAGTGAATGAAATGAAAAGTATTATGTAACGTAAAGTGAAAGATAATAAAAGAGGAACATGATGAACGAATTCATGCATTAACGTATGAATGAACGAACGTAAAGCTAGTGAGCGTATGTATGAGATGAGCCACTCTGTGTCGCAACAAACTCAAAAGAGGTCCTTATTGCGTACTCCGGTACTGTTTCAGTCTTCGAACATGAGTCGGGGGTTTGTATAACAGGCCCCGGCACAGTATTAGTCATTGGACATGAGTCGGGGGTATGGCATGGGACGAGATAGTGACGTGAGCAACTTTGTGTTGCAACAGACTTGGATGTAGTTCAATCCAGGTGATTGACTCAACGGGATCTTTGTTGCGTATCCCGGTGCTGTGTCAGTCTTCGGACATGAGTCGGGGGTTTGTAAGCAGGCCCCGGCATAACATCAGCCTTCGAGCATGAGTCGGGGATATTGCATGAGACAGGATCTAGTTGGATGAGTAAAGGATCGCATGCTCCGGTACTGTGTCAGTCTTCGGACATGAGTCGGGGGTTTGTGTACAGGCCTCGGCACTGTATCAGTCTTCGGACATGAGTCGGGAGTAGTGCGAGAGAGTGAGATGAGACGAATACGGAATGGATCGCGTGCTCCGGTACTGTGTCAGTCTTTGGACATGAGTCGGGGGGTTATGAGCAGGCCCCGGCAAAGTATCAGTCTTCGGACATGAGTCGGGAGTATCGCATGAGTTAATGAATAAGAGAGATAATTATGAAAGAAAGAAAGTATGAAATGAACAAAAGATAATGAACATAATGAAAGCTAAAGAACGAATGAATGAAAATAATGAACGGAAGGAACATAGTGATAACGCATGAAACGGGATCCTTGTCACACGACCTCAGTAATCATGGCTGTGTGCCATGAAAAGGGTAAAGTGTGACCGGATTCAGAGAGAAGTAAAAGACTAAGAATGAATGAAAGTTAAAGATAAAGAATGAATGAGAAAAGAAGATAATAACGATATTATCTATGTGTATGTACGTACGATGTGTGTTCACATACAAAAGTATAATATGATTTTGAAAGAAGTAAAGAATGGTTTTAACGAAAAGAAAGTATGTATATCATATAAAACTAGAACTCACTCAGCAGCGCTGACTTTTGATGTGTTTCCAGTTGGCAGGTATGTTGCTGAGGATGGCACGGGGCGGCTACTAAGCTCTTGAGGAGGGCATACATTTATATGAACACTCTTGTTTTGTAATGCGAGCAAACTATGTTTTGTAATGAAATAACATGTTTTTAGTTATTAATGAAATTTTAAATTCCGCTGCAAAATAGATGAACGATTTAAAATGTTTATGTGCGATGAATGACCAGCTGTGAGGTGCCCGGGAACGGGGCCTTACAAGTTGGTATCAGAGCCAAGGTTTAAGTGAAATGGGTAAATTTTCAAAATAAACCTAAACTTAAACTAAAAATGGGACAGAAAGGAAAGGAATGCCATCTGAGTAGCTGCGTGCCATCAGGTATTTTGTTAAAGTTAACCAGGATTATGTGCGCACTTAATGTGGTTTATGTGTACTGTTATACTTAGACACTAATGTAGTCAGGACAGGTAATGCTTGGGGTACGAAGTGTAAAGTAAGTGGCTAATAACAACTGGCCACTGTAATTAGGGACTTACTATACTTGACATAAACTAAGCTATTCCCTTGAATGACCATGTTAGTGTTTCAATCTTTCAGTGTATTATAAAGGATGGCCGGTGGTAGATCTTCTAAGGCTTCACGTGGTGGAGGTGGTGGCGGACATGGCGCTAAACCACGGGTCACCAGAGGAAGGCCTAGAGTTGAGAAAGTGGTTCATGAAGGACCCGAAACCCCTCATCCGGAGGGCAGTGATGAGAATGCTAACCTGAGAGCCTCGATAAGAGAGGCGGTTGTGGAAGAAGTGCACCAGGTCATGCAGACGATCTTAGCGTCTGTGGTCACTGAAGTAATAAAGGCTGTTAGGGATGAGGAGAGACAGGAAAGGGGTAGACCTTCGGGCAGAAGGAGACGGATTGAGACTGAAACTGTTTTCTTTGATGACGATGAGGAAGAAGAGGAGGAAGAGCCTACGCCGGAGGCGGCACGAGGCTGTAACTATGGGGCATTTCAACGATGCAAGCCCCCAACGTTTGATGGTAATGGCATTGCTGCTGCTGCTCATCGGTGGGTGAGGGAAATGGAAGCCGTGCTAAACATCAGCGAGTGCCGGGAGGATCAGAAAGTGAAGTTTGCCGCCCACTCTTTCGTGGACTCAGCTTTATGCTGGTGGGACAATATAGTCCAAGTTAAGGGTAGCCGGGCTATCAGAAAGATGAGATGGTCAGAGTTGAAAAGGCTGGTGATCGAGGAGTTCTATCCTCACTGTGAAATGGATAAAGTCGAAAGGGAGTTCCTGCAGTTGGAAGCGGGAATAATGACACATCAGCAGTACCCACCCAATTCAACGAGATGGCACGGCTGGTTCCGGATCAGGTGACGCCTCTTTCGGGGAAAATCAAGAGGTATATTCAGGGCTTGCCGACGGATATCCGTAGGCACATGATCGCTGCCCGACCAAGCACGTTCAGGTCGGCGGTAGATCTAGCAGGAAGGTTGTACGATGAGCGGGAGGCGATGGCGATAATGGGCGAAGCGAAGGAACGAGCCTGTGTTAAAAAGGGGAAAGGAAGGCGAGATAACGATGGTGGAATGGTGGTCGAAGGTAAGGTGATAAGGAACGATGATCGAGAGAGGATAACAAGAAAGGGAGAGGAATGCAAGAAGTGTGGTAGAGGTCATGAAGGGAGTGCAAATGGGGATTGAACATCTTTTTTCAATGTGGGAAGGAAGGCCACAGGGCAAGGGATTGCCGCATGGCTAAGTGCTACAACTGCGGCGAGACTGGACATATGAGGAGGGACTGTAAGCAGTTAAAGGCGGGAAGCTCCGGTGCGAGGAAGGAGAACAGAGGGTGAGGGCCAAATCTTTTGCCATGACCAAGAGGAAGCTATAGTGGACTTCGGCTTGATATCAGGTATGTTTCTATTAATTTAAGATTATGCACTTATGCGTTGTATGTGATGCTAGTAGTAGTAGTTTTGTTCCTACTGCTTTCTGTTGTAAGTTGCATGTTAGGAGAAGGAACATCGATAAGCCCTTCGATGTAGGGATCGCTATTAATGAATTCACTAGGTTACCTGATGCCCTAAAGGATTGCGTGATGCAATTGAGAAGGCTGTGTCACCCGTTGTCTGAGGAACAGTTTCAGCATGTGATTGGTTCATCGAGCGGCAACGTACGCATAGTTTCGACGTTGTAGCAAACAGGTAGAATGAAAGATCGGAAGCAAAAGAAAAAGATAAATTTGTTTTGGGCTACCAAAGAAGCTGATTTCTTTATCTATCATAGTGTACCTGCAAGGAACCTGAGAAGAACCAATCTCAGTGCAGTTATATTTAGAACAACACATAGCATGGATAATGAAAGCCTTTCTCATCAGTCGTTTGGTTTGCAAGAGGGTCATTATTCATACATAAAGAACATCAAACAAGGGCCTGGGGTAAGCAGCAACTTTACGCAAGTTGAAGGCCTTGTTCTTCAAGCATTAAAGCTGAAGGTTCTCAGTGATGCTCTGAAGCTCAATGATTATGACGCCGAGCCTTTGCTCGAATATTGTGATGTTCCTTTTAATTGTAGTAACTGTATTCTACATGGCATGTATGAAGTCGCAGGTGCTGGTCAAATGAACATTGATCAGTATGTATGGGTTGCAGATAGCGATGTGGAGCGATAGAACAGAAGTCGAATGTTGATAAACGATGTGGAGCGATAGGATTTCAAGTGATAGACTGGCAAAGAGATGGGACAGTATTGCCCGCGAAGGTTTAAGGAACAATAGGTTTCGGGGACGAAACCCGTTTAAGGGGGGTGGACTTATAACGCCCGGAAATCCTGATTTGGAGTGTCATGCGACTGGAGCGTCCAATCGCATGGGAGTCATGCGACTGGAGTCCCATACGCATGGAAGTCATGTGATTGAAGCTCAACCGCACGACTGGAGCTCAATCGTATGACTGGAGTGTCTAATCGCATGGAGCTTGGACGACTGAAGGTCCAATCGCATGGAGAGCTCGGGCGACTGGACAGTCATATTTAAGGAAGAGGGCAGCCCTTACTCTCTCCCACACACACAAACATCAGCCATAGAGAGAAAGAAGAAGGAGAAAGTTCGGTTCAAGCGGTTCGTGAGCCAAAATCGACGTGTAGCGGGTCAAATCGAAGCTCTAACCGAGGAGGCTACTAAGGTGAGTTCTAGGACCCCTCATTTACTTGTTTTCAACTGAATTTTGGGGCTGGAACACATCTGAAATATATCTTTGGGTTTTTGGGTGTTTGACCCGTATATGTATGTATGTGTACTTGTATGGTATGTTTAGGGCTGATTTCGAGCTTGGATAGGCTTGAATAAGATTGATGTATAATTCCCTAAGGTTTAGAAGGGTTAATTTGGGCTTAAATGAAGTCTGGAAGGGTTTGAAGCTCTCAGTTGCATGACTGGGGACTTAGTCGCATGACAGGTCATGCGACTGGGAGTTTAGTCACATAGGTCCATTCGCATGGTTGCTCAGTCGCACGACTGAGGGTTCAGTTGCGTAGAAGCCCATATGTATAGTGTTCAGCCACACGATAGGGAGTCTATTCATATGATTGGGTGTTCATCCGCATGGATGCTCATCCGCATTGGTCCAATCGCATAGTGTTCAGTCGCATGGAGGCTATGCGACTGAAGGGTGCCCAATCACCCAAGTAGGGTTGTTGTGTATGTGGAGAGACATAGTGCAATTACTGGCCTTCGGGAAAAGAGCAAGTGTAGGTAATGATGTGATAGCTCCCATAGGTACATGTGTGATGACTGTCGAGGCTTAGAAGTTTCGTGGGGCACGATAATGATAGTAATTGCATGTATATGCATGATGTATGTATGTTAAATGTGATGTAGCCCTGTATGATGGTAATGACTGATAACTTGTAAATGCCGATGTTCCTAGTGTCGACGTATGTTTATCTTTTCCATTACTTTACGTGTAATAATTAGTGAATGAAATGAAAAGTATTATGTAACGTAAAGTTAAAGATAATAAAAGAGGAACATGATGAACGAATGCATGCATTAACGTATGAATGAACGAACGTAAAGCTAGTGAGCGTATGTATGAGATGAGCGACTCTGTGTCGCAACAAACTCAAAAGAGGTCCTTATTGCGTACTCCTGTACTGTGTCAGTCTTCGGACATGAGTCGGGGGTTTGTATAACAGGCCCCGACACAGTATCAGTCTTTGGACATGAGTCGGGGGTATGGCATGGGATGAGATAGTGAGGTGAGCAACTTTGTGTTGCAACAGACTCGGATGGAGTTCAATCCAGGTGATTGACTCAACGGGATCTTTGTTGCGTATCCCGGTGTTGTGTCAGTCTTCGGACATGAGTCGGGGGTTTGTGAGCAGGCCCCAGCACAGCATCAGCCATCGAGCATGAGTCGAGGATATTGCATGAGACAGGATCTAGTTGGATGAGTAGAGGATCGCATGCTTCGGAACTGTGTCAGTCTTCGGACATGAGTCGAGGGTTTGTGTACAGGCCTCGGAACAGTATCAGTCTTCGGACATGAGTCGGGAGTAGTGCGAGAGAGTGAGATGAGACGAATGAGGAATGGATCGCGTGCTCCGGTACTGTGTCAGTCTTCGGACATGAGTCGGGGGTTTGTAAGCAGGCCCCGGCACAGTATCAGTCTTCGGACATGAGTCGGGAGTATCACGTGAGTTAATGAATAAGAGAGATAATTATGAAAGAAAGAAAGTATCAAACGAACGAAAGATAATGATTGTAATGAAAGCTAAAGAATGAATGAATGAAAATAATGAACGGAAGGAACATAGTGATAACGCATGAAACGGGATCCTTGTCACACGACCTCAGTAATCATGGCTGTATGCCATGAAGAGGGTAAAGTGTGACTGGATCCAGATAGAAGTAAAAGACTGAGAATGAATGAAAGTTAAAGATAAAGAATGAAAGAGAAAAGAAGATAATAATGATATTATCTATGTGTATGTACGTATGATGTGTGTTCACATACGAAAGTATAGTATGATTTTGGAAGAAGTAAAGAATGGTTTTAATGAAAAGAAAGTATGTATATCATATAAAACTAAAACTCGCTCAGCAACGCTGACCTTTGATGTGTTTCCTGTTGGCGGGTATGTTGCTGAGGATGGCACGGGGCGGCTACTCAGCTCTTGAGGAGGGCATCCATTTATATGAACACTCTTGTTTTGTAATGCGAGCAAACTATGTTTTGTAATGAAATAACCTGTTTTTAGTTATTAATGAAAGTTTTAAATTCCGCTGCAAAATAGATGAACGATTTAAAATGTTTATGTGCGATGAATGACCAGCTGTGAGGTGCCCGGGAACGGGGCTTTACACGTAGAATGAATGTTGTTGTTCATATCTTGCCAAAAGTAGAAGCTTTATCTATGATGATTGTTGAATTATGATAGTTGGAAGTTGTTGATCATGTTTAGATGTTGTTATGAACTTGAAATAGTATATTATTGATGAATTATGTATACATTAGGTGTTTAGTAGATTTTAGGATGTACTTTCCCAAAAGGGAAACTTTATTTTGGATGAACCTTGGATATTGGGAATTGGACATGTTCATGGCATTAGGATCCTGCTAGAATACTTGTTGTGGACGCCTAACGTGATAGAACCTGTTAGTTAGGTTGTATGAAATTTCTATTTGGTTATGTGTGATTTATGTACTTTGACGATCATGTATGGTATTGAATGTTGATTAGTAACTAGAACATCATGATTGGGACTGGAAATCGATCATCTTGATGTATGTTGAATGTAATGGACATGTTCAATGTGTTGTGGCTAGTATGGATGATTAATTGGTAAATTATCTGTTTTGGCCTGTTTATGATAATTCATAGTTATGGATCATATGAGTAGCTTATGCATGATTTAATCTTGTATGATGCATTGGTTGTGTTATGGATACACTGAGCATGCTAGTTGGTAAGGACTTACATAACTTGTATGATATTTACAAAGTATGATGATCTAAGCAATGCATTGGGAAGGTACCACCATATGTGCTGCATTAGAATGTTAACCATGTATGATATATGCTCATGTCTGTTTAAATGGTTTACAACACATAACGTCACCAACGGGTCAAACGGGTCAACTGGGTCAAACATGTCTATCTTTCTAAAACCTTGAGTCTTTGGTTGTAGTGCACTTAGGGTTTCACATATTCTCTGTTTACACATACTCATGTACTTACACGATCTAGGTAACCTCTGAGGGTTGACTGTCCACTTTTCTTTCAAGTAAACTCTAATTACTCAATACGCGTATCAGGTGAGTTCATGCCCCACTCTTTATTCAAATCTCTTTTGGGGGAGATAGCATACTGGTAATCTCGCAAACGCTTTATGTATTTTAGTTGTGTATAATATTAATATAGTGTTGTTTAGCACTGAAAAGTCCTCGCACTTTCGAATTGTTAATATTGAATAGCGGGGAAACTTGGGTAGTACTACTGGGTCTAACGAGCCCCACCTGTGTGAGTCGAGGTCAACCGGGTGCAATTTGTCCTATGAACATTTGTCACGACATGGTAAGTCGTGACAGGAGGCGAAAACAATCACAGTCAGCTTCAATTGCGAAATCACTCTTTATTAATATTTATTGTTAATAGACTAGCTATCTGTTACAATAGACTGCTTATGTATATATATCACAACTGTTAAACTGTTTATGTTTAAACACAAACTCTTGAACTCACCAACCATTGTGTTGACATTTTAGTATGCTATTCTCAGGTCTATAATCCAGCTTGCCAGTAGGAGCACAGCACGAGTCGAGCATGCATTTAAGACTTAAACTATAAACACATTTGCTTGTCTTTACATTTTGGGTTTTTCTAAACAGTTGGTTGGCGCATGTTTTGCCATATTATACATTTTTATATTTTGGGTTTGTCTTATTTACAATACGCTTCCTTATGATTTTAAAGTTTGAACTCTGATTTGGTTTATATTCTAAATGGTATATAGAGTCGTTCTGAGTAACTATTCACTGTGATCCTGATTTGTTCACACGCCTCACAGTAAAACTCCACACGTGGATTTTGAGGGTGTGACAGATTTGTATCAGAGCCATTGGTTATAGAGAACTAGGTTGCATACACACTAGACTATAACCTCACACAGTTAGTTAGTTACTTGTTCCAGATTTTTCTACTGTATACTCATTGGCATACACATCACATTCTCTGCAGTATGGCATCATCGTCACGGGTTTTAGGAAAAAGACGTGCTCGTTCTGGATCCCTCCACCTGTACCTCACCGAGTGTATGACTGGCCACGACATCCTTACCCCCATGGTGAGATAGGCTGGAATCAACCGTTTGTGCCACCTGAACGCGACCCTCCACGAGATTGGAGTTATTACCCGACTTGTATAGATCGCATGGTTTGTAGAGAGCGTGTTCCGAAGCCGGCCACTGCTGGACCTTGGACTAGGTCAGCAACTACCTCTGCGACACCCACCCTCCCAACTCCAAATATACCCCTTGAGCAAGTCGTGGCGGCATTGACCGCGACACTTGAGACTGAGCATTGACGAGTTGGAGTGCTCACTAACGAGAACTCCACACTTAAGAATGATATACGCCGACTATGGCTAAAGATGGCTATAATTGATGAGCGTTTGTCGATTTCTATTCTTGGAACTTTCAAAATGGATGGTTGTGTGATGGATCTTACTGTGCGTATGGGCGAACAGGATCTCCACAATGTGGGCGTCGAGAGCAGACTAACCGGGTTAGAAGCACAACTCGCAGCACTACAAATCGAGGATAAACCTGCACCTGTCGAAGACTCTGATGAAGACCCTGAGGAAGAACCAGAAGAAGCTCCGGACGGTGGAAACAGTGATGGATCAGCTTTGTTCGATTGATTCTCCTTATTCTTATAACTTTGACTGCATAGCGTTTATTTTGAAACCTATGTTGGAAGGGTTGTTTCCCCACCCGAACGACAAACTCAAATTTTGACATTGATAAATATTTTATGACTCATTTGCAATTTATTTACCTTTGGTTATCATTTTTGTTATAAATGTTGTGGTGGTGATGAATTCATTATTTCATCATGTTTACTGTACTTTAATGAGATAAATATGTTTGATGTTACTCATTATTGTATTTGTGAATGTAAAGTGAAAGCAAATGGACGCCCGAGGACGTGGACGTGGTCGAAGGCGTGGGCGCGGACGTGGACGTGGCGCCGGTGATCAAGGCGGCGGTACTATCAACATAACCCCTGCTGAATTAGCCACCATGATAAATGAACAGGTTCAGGCAGCGGTGGCTGCTGCCCAAGTGGGACAGCTAGCAGGTAAACGATAATAGAAAGTTAAATCAAATTCTATAGTTAATCGTATAGGATACCTGATCGATGTTTATCGTGTTAAAACAGGACCACCCGTGTGTACTTATAAGTCCTTTATGGACTGTAAGCTACACACCTACAGCGGTAATGATGGAGCTGTAGGGCTGGTATGCTGGTTTGAGAAGACGGAATCCGTTTTCTCCAAGTGCAACTGCCCACCTGTCGACCAGGTGAAACACGCCACTGGAACTTTGGACGGTGCCGCGTTGTCTTGGTGGAATGCACAAGTATAAATGCTTGGGCAAGCTATGGGAAATGAGCTTCCTGGAATGAGTTTTAGCAGATAATGACCGAAGAGTACTGTCCTCGAAGTGAAGTGCAAAAGCTAGAAATGGGGTTCTGGCAACTGAAAATGCAAGGCTCGGAAATCAAGGCTTATACTACTAGAACTCACGAATTGGCCACTCTATGCACAGGAATGGTAAATGAGATGCATAAGCGGGTGGAGCACTACATTCGGGGATTAGCGCCCGAGATTCGGAGCATGGTGCCTTCCTCCAACCCAACTACAATTCAGCAAGCTATTCGCTTAGCTCACAAACTGACCGACGAAGCCGTAGAACAAGGAAGGTTACCGAAATGGGGCGCTGTGGCGAGCGTGCCCGATAACAAGAGGAAATGGGATGCTTCCAACAACAACAATAAATCATCATCATCCAGCGGTCCACAACAGCCTCGGCAACAACAGCCGGTTCAGCAACAACAACGGGGGTTCGACAACAACCGTAACTTCAACCAGTCGGCTACAAACAATCAAGGACCAAGCGGTTATGGTGGTAAACAACCGCGGTGCACGCGATGCAACTATCACCATGTGGGAAGATATGACAACTTCAAATGTCAGCGTTGCGGTAAAATAGGACACTTAGCCAAGGATTGTCGTGGTGAGTTGGTAAAAAAGCCACAACAACCTCTGGAGACTCCCAAGGGTTGTTTTGAATGTGGGAAAGAAGGGCACTACAGGTGAAACTGCCCGCAGCTAAGAAAAATGGTAATGGCAATGGTCAAAATAACAACAACCAAGGCAACAACAACAACAATGATGGCAACGGCAATGGGAATGGTGGTAAAAATAATGGAGCCAAATGGAGAGCCTTTGTCATTGGCTCAGGTGAGGCTCTAAATGACCCTACGACTGTTACTAGTAGGTTTTCTGTCAATGGATATTTCGCTACGGTACTGTTTGATACTTGAGCCGATAGGAGTTTCATATCTGTAAAATTCTGTAGTCTTATAAGTGATATTTCCCCTGCCTTAGAATCTAATACACCGTAGAATTGGCCGACGGTAAACAGATCCATGTAACACATATCCTTAGAGATTGTAAGATAGAGCTCGCTGGTCATACTTTCGCTATAGATCTTATGCCTGTTACACTAGGAAGTTTCGATGTGGTGATAGGCATGGGTTGGCTCTCTAAAAGCAAGCAGAAGTCATATGTCATGAGAAAATTATTCGAATTCCTGTTGGTGATGAAATCCTTACAGTCAGAGGCAATAGAAGTGGTTCAGTCATAGGTATCATCTCTAACATGAATGCACAAAAGTTGTTACGAAAAGGTCATTTGGCTATTCTGGCACTCGTCACCGATAAGCAACCGGAGGAAAGGAGAATGGAGGACATACCTATGGTACGAGACTCTCCAGAGGTGTTTCCATATGGTCTTCCCAGACTACCACCTCATCGTCAAGTGGAATTCCAAATTTAACTGACTCACGGTGCAGCCCCGATTGCTAGAGCGCCTTATCAATTAGCACCGAATGAACTACAGGAGTTGTCATCATAACTTCAGGAGCTGTTAGATAAGGGATTTATTCGACCTAGCACATCACCTTGGGAAGCCCCTGTCCTTTTTGTTAAGAAGAAAGATGGCACGTTTCGAATGTGTATCGATTATAGGGAGTTAAACAAAGTCACAGTCAAGAACCGATACCCTTTACCTCGTATCGACGACTTATTTGATGAGCTTCAGGGATCAAGTTATTACTCGAAGATTGATTTGAGATCTGGTTATCATCAACTTAGAGTCCGTGAAGAAGACATCTCCAAAACTACGTTTCGTACTCGTTATGGTCATTACGAGTTCTTGGTCATGCCTTTTGGGTTGACTAATGCAGTTGCGGTATTCATGGACCTCATGAATCGCGTGTGCAAACCCTATCTCGATCAGTTAGTCATTGTGTTTATCGATGACATACTGATATACTCTAGGACCAAGGAGGACCATGAAGAGCACTTACGATTTATCTTGGAATTGTTGATGAATGAGCAGCTGTACGCTAAATTTTCCATGTGTGACTTTTGGATACGAGAAGTACAATTTCTAGGTCACATTGTTAATGAGAAGGTAATACATGTTGATCCTGCCAAGATTGTGGCGATAAAGAATTGGGCTATACCCAAAACACCGAGCGAGATAAGGCAATTTCTAGGGTTAGCAGGGTATTACCGACGATTCGTAGAGGGATTTTCTAAGATTGCACAACCTCTCACAGCCTTGACCCAAAAAGGAACGGTATACAAATAGGGTGAAAGTCAAGACGGCTTTTCAGCTATTAAAACAGAAACCCTGTAGTGCACCGATATTAGCATTGCCAGAGGGAACAGATGATTTCGTGGTGTATTGTGACGCATCCATTCAAGGATTGGATTGTGTCCTGATGCAACGTGATAAAGTAATAGCTTATGCCTTGAGACAACTAAAAGTTCACGAGAAGAACTATACCACCCATGACCTGGAATTGGGTGCGGTAGTTTTTGCCTTAAAGATTTGGAGACATTACTTGTACGGTACCAAATGCACTATCTGCACCGATCACAAGAGTATTCAGCACATTTTTGAGCAAAAAGAGTTGAATATGAGGCAATGACATTGGGTGGAACTTCTGAACGATTATGATTGCGCTATCAAGTATCATCCTGGAAAGGCGAACGTGGTTGCCGATGCCTTAAGAAGGAAAGAAACAGCTAAACCCAGGCGGGTGCGAGCCTTACAGCTTACAATAAGCACCCATCTGCCTGAACAAATTAAGGAAGCACAACTAGAAGCCTTGAAAGAGGAAAATGTTAGCTCTAAGTCATTACCGGGAATGGATAAACAACTGGTGGTGAAAGAGTATGGAATTCGGTACTTCATGGATAGACTTTGGGTGCCTGTCTATGGAAATCTAAGGGATTTAGTTATGAGTGAGGCACACAAGTCTAAGTACTCTATACATCCTGGATCTAAGAAGATGTATCATGACCTAAAGGCGCACTACTGGTGGCCTAACATAAAGGCGGATATAGCTACGTATGTGAGCAAGTGTTTGACCTACTGAAAAGTCAAAGTAGAATACCAAAAACCATTTGGACTGTTACAGCAACCCGAGATACCAATGTGGAAATGGGAACAAATCTCCATGGATTCTATTACTAAACTACCCCGGACTAATACTGGTTATGACACAATATGGGTCATTGTGGATCGGTTGACCAAGTCCGCTCACTTCCTTGCAATTAAGGAAATTGATAAGATGGAGAGACTAACCCGACTGTATCTGAAGGAAATCCTTCGAGACACGGTGTACCGATCTCGATTATTTCTAATCGCGATGCTCGTTTCACGTCACACTTCTGGCAATCACTACAGAAATCATTGGGTACACGATTGGATATGAGTACTGCTTATCATCCATAAACAGACGGCCAGAGTGAGCGTACCATACAGTCTTTAGAGGATATGCTTTGTGCTTGTGTGATTGATTTCGGGAACAACTGGGAAGTTCACCTGCCATTGGTGGAATTTTCCTATAATAACAGTTATCACACTAGCATATAGGCAGCACCTTTCGAGGCTTTGTATGGTAGAAAGTGTAGATCGCCGGTTTGATGGGCTGAAATTAGTGATAGTCAACTAACGGGTCCCGAGCTAATACATGACACAACTGAGAAGATTGTGCAGATACGGAACCGTATGGTTGCCATGCGAGATAGGCAGAAAAGTTATGCTGACAAGAGATGGAAACATCTAGAGTTTCAAATTGGCGACAAGGTTTTATTGAAGGTCTCACCGTGGAAAGGTGTAGTTCGGTTTGGCAAGCGAGGGAAGCTAAATTCGAGGTATGTTAGACCATTCGAGATATTAGAAAGAATAGGTTCAGTGGCCTATTGACTAACATTACGTAATTCACTGAGTGGAGTCCATAATGTGTTCCATGTTTCAAATCTGAAGAAGTGTTTATCTGATGAAACACTAACTATACCACTAGAAGATGTTCAAGTGGATGAACAATTACGCTTTATCGAAGAACCAATTGAGGTGATGGATCGTGAGGTGAAAACACTTAAGCAAAGCAAGATACCCATAGTCAAAGTTCGTTGGAACTCGCGACGTGAACCGGAATTCACGTGGGACCGTGAAGATCAAATGAAGCTTAAGTATCCTCAACTATTCGAGATGATGCCTGTAGACGAAGGTATTGATTTAAATTTCGGGACGGAATTTCTTTCAACATGGGGATGATGTGACAACTCATCCAAAACTCACTAGATTTTGATTTCTGTGTGCCAATGCAGTAGACCAGTGATGGTACACTCACCATGTAATGCAATTTTCGGGACGAAAATTCTTTCAACATGGGGATAATGTGACATCCGGTAATTTTCCGTTACCAAACTCCGTTAGTTCCGTTAAGTCTTTCTTACACGTGTAGTGAACACACACTAGTTGTTGTTGAACGTAGGTGACCTAATAATATTTAATAATGTTAAATTAATGATAATTTAACTGGTTATATGATTTTTGTATTATGTTTACGTGTTTGGTGTGTTTTAAATACTAATTAGGAAATTAATCGCGTAACGTCGAAACGTCCGTATTAATTCGTATGTCTTGTGTTTTTATAAAAATAAAATATATAATGGCTACCATTAGTTTATATGATTAATAACTTAGTTAAAAGTACCTTTAAAAAGGATTTTAAGGACTAATTGTTATAAAATACAAAACACAAGGGTTTAAAGGGGTATTTTTGTAAAATAAATTAAACAAAACACAAAAACCCAACCCTAACCCCCTAAGCAACCACGACCATATACCTCTCTTCCTCTCTTTGTGATTTTCAGCCAAGATCAAGCATTAGGAGGCTGTTTTGATCGATTACAAGTGTTAGAACGTGATTTGGATCTCCATTAACAAGTATACACGTGAATTGAAGGTTAGTTTTAGGTTTGGTTCAGGTATTTTGTCTTGTCCGAGACATGTAGGTCGAAATTGATGAGTTGGGTGCTGAATTTTGATTAATTGATGATGTTAATATGTTAGTTAGGTTGTATACATGTTGTTTAACGTTGATTATGCATGAATGATACGTTTATAATGAATGGATCATGAACTTTGACTCTAGATGAACCCTAGTTCGAATTTCATGTTGATTATGTGGAATTGATAGTTGTTTGATGTTGTTGAGATGTTAATTAGATAGTATGAATGCTACAATACATGAATCTTGCAAGAAATTGATGAATTGGGAGCTTTGTTCATGGGTAACTAATAATAGTAACTTTATTTGGCATGGAATGTGGAATTGTTAATGTAGTGATGTTATGGATGTGTTTATGATGTTGATTAGGTGCTAGATTGTTGATATGAATGCTAGAATTCTTAGAATGAATGTTGTTTTTCATATCTTACCAAAAGTAGAAAATTTATCTATGATGATTGTTGAATTATGATAGTTGGAAGTTGTTGATCATGTTTAGATGTTGTTAAGAACTTGAAATAGTATATTATTGATGAATTATGTATACATTGGGTGTTTAGTAGATTTGGGATGTACTTTCCCAAAAGGGAAACTTTATTTTGGATGAACCATGGATATTGGGAATTGGACATGTTCTTGGCATTAGGATCATGCTAGAATACTTGTTGTGGACGCCTAACGTGATAGAACATGTTAATTAGGTTGTATGGAATTTCTATTTGGTTATGTGTGATTTATGTACTTTGACGATCATGTATGGTATTGAATGTTGATTAGTGACTAGGACATCATGATTGGGACTGGAAATCGATTATCTTGATGTATGTTGAATGTAATGGACATGTCGAATGTGTTGTGGCTAGTATGGATGATTAATTGGTAAATTATCTGTTTTGGCCTGTTTATGATAATTCATAGTTATGAATCATATGAGTAGCTTATACATGATTTAATCTTGTATGATGTATTGGTTGTGTTTTGGATACACTGAGCATGCTAGTTGTTAAGGACTTACATAACTTGTATGATATTTACAAAGTATGATGATTTAAGCAATGCATTGGGAAGGTAGCACCATATGTGGTCCATTAGAATGTCAACCATGTATGATATATGCTCATGTCTGTTTAAATGGTTTACAACACATAATGTCACCAACGGGTCAAACGGGTCAACTGGGTCAAACATGTCTATCCTTCTAAAACCTTGAGTCTTTGGTTGTAGTGCACTTAGGGTTTCACATATTCTCTGTTTACACATACTCATGTACTTACACGATCTAGGTAACATCTGAGGGTTGACTGTCCACTTTTCTTTCAAGTAAACTCCAAGTACTCAATACGCGTATCTGGTGAGTTCATGCCCCACTCTTTATTCAAATCTCTTTTGGGGGAGATAGCATACTGGTAATCTCACAAACGTTTTATGTATTTTAGTTATGTATAATATTAATATAGTGTTGTTTACCACTGAAAAGTCCTCGCACTTTCGAATTGTTAATATTGAATAGCAGGGAAACTTGGGTAGTACTACTAGGTCTAACGAGCCCCACCTGTGTGACTCGAGGTCAAACGGGTGCAATTTGTCCTACGAACATTTGTCACGACATGGTAAGTCGTGACAGGAGGCAAAAATAATCACAGTCAGCTTCAATTGCGAAATCACTATGTATTAATATTTATTGTTAATAGACTAGCTATCTGTTACAATACACTGCTTATATATATATCACAACTGTTAAACTGTTTATGTTTAAACGCAAACTCTTGAACTCACCAACCATTGTGTTGACATTTTAGTATGTTATTCTCAGGTCGATAATCCAGCTTGCTAGTAGGAGCACAGCACGAGTCGAGCAAGCATTTAAGACTTAAACTATAAACACATTTGCTTGTCTTTACATTTTGGGTTTTTCTAAACAGTTGGTTGGCGCATGTTTTGCCATATTATATATTTTATATTTTGGGTTTGTCTTAATTACAATACGCTTCAGCATGGTTTTAAAGTTTGAACTCTTGTTTGGTTTATATTCTAAATGGCATATAGAGTCATTCTGAGTAACTATTGACTGTGATCCTGGTTTGTTCACACACCTCGCAGTAAAACTCCGCACGTGGATTTAGAGGGTGTGACAATGTGTCATTATTAACCCTTAGGAAAGACCTTATAACAACACTTGTGATGGCAAACATGTGTAGTCAACTTAGTGGCTATGGTTATGCACTTATGTTTGTATGATTATGCTTGTTTGGTTGTTTGTTGTATGGTTGTTAGTTGATATTTGGATATGCATAACAAACTCATTAACAAACATAACAAGCTGAAAATTGATGGTTCTTTATCATTAAGTGATTAATAAAAGGTAATTAAAACGATTAATGATTTTAATAAAAGGGGTTTTATTAAAAATGAAACATAGGGTACCTTGTATTTGAAATCATGCAAATATATGGTACATAAAGTTTTCTAAACTAGTATTATGAAAACTTAAAATTTCTTTTATAAACAAGTTAAACACCATCCTTTTGCACAACACTTGAGTCACTTGGAAACTCTTAATGGGATAAAGGTCACCTAACCATTTTGAGGGAACTTGTGATTTGAGGTGGGGATACCATATTTGTGGGATAAAGATCACCTAACCACTTATGTTGGAAAACTCACATGTGTGTGTAAGTAGGATAACTTGATTTGCAAACCATGTTTAATGGATCACCTACAATATGCCTTACAAAGGTGTTGATGGGATAAACGTGCCAACCACACATATGATGTTTAAGTCGATCCCATACCCTAGAAGTTGCAATGGGTTGCAATTGTCAAAACGTTGACTACATTGTCAATTTAAATAATGGGATAAAGGTCACCTAACCACTATTTAAATGTAACCTTGGATTCTAGATTTTAAAATTGTGTAAGACACTTATAAGAGTTTTAAATTTATTAAAAATATGAACGATATCTAAAATACTAAAATTGAACTTTGTTAAAATTTTGTAGATGGCCACCAACAATAATGAAAATAATGAAATCCCGTCCGCTCACTCACTATCACTAAGGACCATTCTCCAAAAGGAGCGTCTAAACCATAATAACTTTATTGATTGGTTTTGAAACATGAGAATTGTTCTTAAGCAAGAGAAATGATCATATATTTTAGACGATCCGATTCCCGATCAACCTAATGAGGAGGATGAGGAGGCCTTTATGAATTGGGTGAAATACACTGAGTACTCGATCCAAGTGTCTTGCCTCATGTTGTCAAGTATGACTCCAGATCTCTAAAAGGAGTATGAACATCATGGAGCATACGACATGATTACCCAGTTGAAGGAAACGTTCCAACAACAAGCAAGGGTAGAGCACTTCGAAACGGTTCGAGCACTCCATGTATGTCGTATGGATGACACCCAATCTGTTTCATCTTATGTACTTAAGATGAAAAGACACATTGACCGCCTCGAAAGGCCGAATTGTCCCGTCTCGAAAGAGTTGGCTACGGATTTGATCCTTAACTCTTTGTAAAAGAGGTTTGACAACTTTGTCATGAATTATAACATGAACGGGTGGGATAAGAACATAAGTGAGCTTCTCTCTATGCTCAAAACTGCCGAGGCGGCTATGGGTAAAAAGGTTTTACCCGTTCTCACCATCAATGAAGGTGGGAACAAGAAGAGGCCTCACTCCACACCCAAGGCAAATGTTGCCAAGGGCAAAGGGTATGTTAAGGGTAAGGGGAAGGCAGTGGTAAGAGCACCACTGTTGGACCAAAAGAACCAATGAGCCAGATTAGAAAAACCTTTATGTCCCACAGACATCATAACAACTGAAGAAGAGTTCATCAGCTAAAGACAAAGTCTGAAGACAAAGTCTGAAGACAAAGTCTGAAGACAAAGTCTGAAGACAAAGTCTGAAGACTAAAGCTGAAGACAAAGTCTGAAGACTAAAGCTGAAGACAAAGTCTGAAGACTAAAGCTGAAGACCAAAGTCTGAAGACAAAGTCTGAAGACAAAGTCTGAAGACTAAGTCTGAAGACTAAAGCTAAAGACAAAGTCTGAAGACTAAAGCGGAAGACAAAGTTTGAAGACTAAAGCTGAAGACCAAAGTCTGAAGAGAAAGTCTGAAGACAAAGTCTGAAGACTAAATATGAAGACAAAGTCTAAAGACTAAAGCTGAAGACAAAGTCTGAAGACTAAAGCTGAAGACAAAGTCTAAAGACTAAAGCTGAAGACAAAGTCTAAAGACCAAGTATTCAGCGGTTGTCACAACAGCTAAAGAAGTACTTTTCAGTAGTTGTGATGGTTTCCTTTCAGTAGTTGAGATGGTTTCCTCTCAATAGTTTTCTTTATATTTTCAGTAGATTGTAATCAGTAGTTTAGCAAATGTAAAACGTCTGAAGAGCTTACACTTCAGATTGTAGTTTCAGTAGTTGTAGAATTAGCTGGTACATAAACATTTATTGTAAGAAGATGTCCTCAGCTGTTGTGGACATCTTCAGTAGTTTCAGTTATTTTCAGTTGTTTGTGTAATCGGTTAGATGTCACTATCAGGTGACATCTGCTGACGTCACCTTTCCTCTATAAAAGGAAAGCTGACCTAATTTATAATCACCGAAGCTTATGAATGAATGAGAACATTCTCTTTTGAAGAAAACTTTCTCTCTCTATAACCGTTACTGTTTGATAGAATATTCATCTTGTTCTTGCTTAAATTTTGTCTAATTCTAGTACTATTCCGCTGCAAATCATAACCTAATTGATCAAACTAGATCTTAGATCCTTTCAAATGATATCAGAGCTGGTTAATCATTGATCGATTTAACAATTGATCATTGAAACTGCTCTTTTGATATCTAAGTTTGATCGAATTAGCAAATTTGCAAGAATTGGTTAAAGAGTTTGATTTTCTGTTGCTTTCGGTGAATTAGTTTGAGGTTCTACGTGTTTAAAATAGAATTGTTGAGTTTTTGAGCTAGATCTGTTAAAATTACATTGAGTTTGTTTGAATCTATGAAAATGGGTACACCGACTAATGATCCTTACAATACTGGCTCCTCAACAAAGCCTCCGATGCTTGTTAGGAGTGAGTATAAGATATGGCAATGATGTATGCTCCATCACCTGTCTATCAATAGTTCAGGATGTTGGAAATCTGTGGTGCATGGACCATACAAGCCCATGGTGAGTCTTCCGGAAACAAATGAGAGAGTTCCGAAGAAACCAGAGAAGTATTCGGATAAGGATCTAAAACTGTTTGAAATTGATGCTAAAGCCCATGGAATTCTGGCCATGGCATTGCCAAATGAAATCTATTCAAGGCTTACGCATCATGAAACTGCAAATGACCTCTAGGTTGCTCTGAAGGAACAATTTGGAGGAACTGATGTGGTTTTGGCAAACACTAGAGAGATCCTTGCTCAGCAATATGAGACATTCTCTCATAGAAAGGGTGAGTCTCTGACCAACAGTTTGAGCGATTTTCCTGTTTGATATCTGAGTTGAAAATGGTTAAACAGGAATATTCAAACAGCCAGATGAATAACAGATTCCTCAGATCCATGCCTAAGAGACAGGACACATATACTATTGTCCTACACTCCAGTGCAAATCTGGACACTCTATCTCTCACCCAACTTCATGGGAAACTGTTGACATTTGAACGAGAGATAGAACAGAAAAGGAAACTGTCTTCATCTGGGAAGCTCACTGATGACTTTGTACCAGGAAACACTGCACTGGTCGGTCAGGAGTCAGAATATGCTACATCAGAAGGTTTCTATGATGAGCATATAGATTTCTCTTCAAACAGTGGAAAACATGCTTTTGTTGGTGTTGATAGAAATTCAGGTGGTAGCAATGATAATTTGTGCTTTTTGATGGATGATTTGAATGGAATTCCGGATGATGATCTGGAAGAAATGGATATTTTGAGCCAAATGGCAATGATTAATATCAGATCTCAAAAGTTTTACAAAAAGACTAGTCGGAAATTCCCAAGTCTCTCTGAAAAAACCAAGGTTGGTTTTGACAAGAGTAAGTTAAGGTGTCACAAGTGCCATAGACTTGGACACTTTACAATAGAGTGTAGATCATCTGGATTTAACTCATCTGCACCTTTTGTGACCTTCCCAAGTAATAGCTCACAAAACAAAGGGCAACATTTCACCAGTCGTGGTCATCCTTCACAAGCTCAATCATCTCCTACATATTTTGTACCTCAAGGTCCTATGCCATATCCTTACCCCTATTTTTACATGCCTCAGTCTAGTCAGGTTCAAGTACCCACATCTCAACAACCACCTGCCCTACCTGAGCCTCAACCATCACAATCAAATCAACAATCTCAATCTCAACCACAACAAAGCTTTTTCACCCCTGGAGTTATTGACTGGAGCAGCTTACCAGCTGATATTTCTGGTTATCATGAACAACTATTTCCTAGCGCTAGTCAACATGGTGGTGAAAACCCTTTTGGAAATCTTGCTCTTATGGCCCTGGAGTCTACTGATGGTTCATGCTCAAATGCTTCAACATCACAGGTACCACAGGTGTCTTCAGAGGCTAAGGCCAAGTTGTGTTCTGATTCATGCATAGCTACCTTTGCCTCAATTAGAGAAGCAAATGTAGCTTTAATCAATAAAAATCTTGAGCTAGAGTAGGTGATTTCCAAAAGAAAAGCTGAGTTTTAGTTGGTTTTAAATGAAAATGATGATGAGATTTATAAATTAAAATGCCAAATCACAGATGAAAAGGCAAAGGTAGAGGTCATCTTAGAGAAATATAAGGATCTCAAAGAAACACTTGCAGCTACCCAGGTAGAGTGTGAACGCTGGGTAACATCATGCAAGGGGTTTGAAATGCTTTTCAACAAACAAACAGCTTCAAATGTGAAGTTTGGGGTTGGTTATAATCACACTGCTCCTCCTACAGATTTTACTCCCAAATTAGAAGTAGAATCTGAAGGAGAAAGCAATTACCAATCCACATCATCAGGTGTCTCACCCTCTGGTAATGAATGAAAATTAGAGGATGAAGTCAGTATTAGCACCTCAGCAAATCAATCAGCTGATGGTCCCAATGCTGACAAACACATGATCAGGAGAAAGCTGATCACTTTAGGTGTTGTCTCACAAAGTACTCAAAGTACTGAAGGGCAAGTCACAACACCTGAAGAACAAACCAAACCCACTGAAAACAAAAATGCTTTGACAACTGCTGAAGAGTCTATCAAGAAGTCTAAAAGTACTGATAGAAAACTTCTGAAGAACAAATCTTTAGTAGTTAAGAATCCGTCAGTACTTAACATAAGTACTGAGAGGAAGAAAGTACTAAAGAACAAACCTTCAGTGGTTTTATCTTCTTCTGTATTTGATCAACTGAAGATGAAGAAAAAGCCATGTGAAATATGTGGCTTATTCAATCAACTCATTGATGAATGCTGGTACAGAAAGGGTTCCAAATTCAATAAAGATAAGAACATCAAAATGAAAATTAATAAAATGAAAGATGAATTTGAAACCAAGTTTGTACTAGAGACATCTCATCCTGAAAACCCAAAATCCTTACAGAAATTCAAAAAGAAGGAAGGGGTTTATCATGAAACAGCTAAAGGTGTTCAATGGATTCCTCATGGAATAACAAAACACCAGACCAAGTCTGTGTCTTTCAAAAGTGAGGAAATGGTGAAACACAGGAACCAATCAAAAACAAGAACTGATGTGTCTGATGAACTGAAGGCTTTAGCAAACAATCAGACACAACTTGTTATGATGGTTCAACATATGTTGGGGAGAGTCAACCAAATAGATGTACCTATGATTAAACCACAGAAAAGGAAAACCAAGCCAAAATCAAAGGAATCCTTTTCCACACCATCTACACCTCCACAGGTTGTTAATCATGACAAACCAGTTAGTATAAAATCTGTTGATAAGAACAGACCCAAAACCAAAATGGTTTGGGTCTCAAAAACTAACTAGTTTCTTTTGACAAATGCAGGGTTCTTCAGCGTGCCAAAGAAGCATCTGGTATGTGGACAGTGGAGGATCCATGCATATGATAGGGGGCAGCTCTCTTCTTAATGAGTACTTGTTAGGACCGAGTACGTACGGAGTACTAACTGATTCTTCGTTGTACCAGATCAAATAGTGCGGAATCCTTCAAGATCAAACCTAACGATTAGAAAACGTTAAGAATGGAATAGGAATGATCTCAGACGTTCTGTGAAGTTGGAATGGATGAACTTGACGTTCTGGGTCGACTAGGGTTTCAAGTATTCGAAGTGTTATGTTTTTCCACGAATTAAGTGGTATTTATAGGTTACAGATCTCATTCGTACGACTGAGCCTTGCGACTGGCTCAGTCGTGCGAATGAGTCATACGATTGGAACATTCGGACGATTGAGTCAGTCTTATGACTCAACCGTACGATTGACTCAATCACCTAGTTCAGCCGTGCGATTGGACCATTCGCATGGTCCAGTCGTGCGACTGAATCAGGACACTTAGTTAAACACATTCTTGAACCTTTACTGATTCAGAACTATGTCTCACAACTGTAAACCAATATAACATGGTCATATATGCGTGTAACAATAAATAACGTAAGTAGATATAACATTAAATAACCAACAACCGTATATAGAAGAGATTCTCATTATATTGATTCAACATTACATATGAGTTACAAGAAGAAGTTCTATTACATTTAAGCATACTAGACTAGAACTGGGGACATGTGTACCAACAAACTCCCCCTTGGACCTAGTTCTATCTAGACCTTGACTTCTTTCTTGAATTCTTCAAATCTCTTAACTCTTTCTTCTTTGGAAACCCCTACATTGATATTCAGTGCAAAGCATATACGTATTATGTGCTGAAACTGTAGTGCTTGCACAATATCCTGCGTATCAAAAAACAGTGGCCACTTGTACAGCGTATACACATCAGACGCTGACAAGTTGATACGCCACATAGGGTCAAACACCCTTATTGCTTCCATCGACCCGTCCTTTTCCAAAACAATGACTGCCTCTCCCGAGCGGCAGTCATAGTACCACCACTTAAAGTGTGGGGTAAAGTCCTGTGGCATCTCCCTCAGTGGAATTTGGGACATTGTGCGCGGAGGTCGCCACTTCAGGACTATCTTCGGCTGACCAGTGATGGGACTTACCTCAGACCTTCTGAGGTACCTCGTAGCCTGCTGAGGTTTGAAGTTTATCCATCTGGTCCTGTATTCCTTCTTCAATGCAGCCTCAAACCAGCCTGACATCTTCTTAGGATCAGCATAAAGAAGCTTTAGTCGTGCCAACTAGTTGAGCTCAAATCCTGGGAGAGTCTTCAGATCGTGAGGGAATCTGAAGTACTCGATGCCCCTCTCCCTCTTAACCGCATACACTCCAAGGTCTTCGAAATGAGCCCAAGCAATGATTTTCCTTGACACCTTCATGTTCTTCTTGACTTTGTAAAGTTTGGTGTAGGTACTTTGTGTTGCTGCAGCACGTTGGGCTCGAACCTCGGCGAAGCAAGCCGCCCATTCAGCCTTTCGGATATCAACATCAGCGTCCGAGGCTTGGGCTTGGCTTGTGGAAGCCTCTGCTCCTTTCTCCTTCTCACTGAGTTTACCCAGAATATCACTGTCGAGAGTGTTTACCAAATCTGGAAACACATTTCCCTCTCGGTCAGTGTATTCTGGGTAATGTTGATCTGTGATGTCTTCAATTTCGATTTCTTCAACGTCGTTGAGCTCATCATCATCATCATCATCAAAAACTGGAGCATCTTTAACAATTTCGTCTGGATTCAGACGAAATATTTTAGCAAGCTGCTCATCAGTAAGGTCGTGAATTATTTCTCCTTGTTCAGGAGTATAACTCACTGACCTTCTAACGATCCCCTGCAGATCAAGAATCATTGTGAGTTGAGACTCGATCTGTTGGAGGGGAGCAACATCATGCTCATCTTGCTGAAAACCCTTATCTGTTTAATATCAACATGTAGAATAACAAACATCTGTATAAACTCAAGTTAAATAAACATTAATCATTTAATTTTACACAAGTCTCAAATACATCAAAAGAAGAATCTAGTACAAAAGTTTAAGAGTAATAAAACATCTAATCAATACTTTTGTCCTGGATTCTTGCTGTGTCTTCTGCTGATGGGGAGGTCGGTGGACCAGCAGCTGATGCTCCCTGGTCTTGTCTTCTTTTGGTGCGTTGCTCGTGACCAGGGGCGGAGGCAGAAGCATCTCCTTCATCTTCATCGTCATCTTTTTCTTTATCTTCATCATCATCTCCCTTACCATCATCATCACTATCATCATCCTCACCATCATCATCCTCATCATCATCATCATTACCATCATCATCCTCACCTTCCCCGATCTTAAGGGGCTCACTCTGAGTGCCTTTTAGCTTTAGCACTAGAGTCTTGTGAGCTGCCTCCAGCTTCTCAATCTTCGCATCAGACTCACCCTCGTGTTAAAGCAAGCCAGTGATCTGATCAGTCTGTGCAGTGCTCAACTGGGCTTGCAAAGATGTCAACTCCTTCAGTCTCTCAATCTCATCTGTTTGTGTAGAACTTTGCTCTTGCAGCTGGAGAATCTAAGCCGTCTTAGCCTTATCAGAGGCTAGCAGCTGGAGCACCATGCTGTTCAGTATAGCAAGTTGCTCAACCACAGAGACAGGTGGTAGAACTGAGCTCGATGGTGCAGATGAGGGTTGTGTTTGGTGAGTAGTGGTTGTTGTGGTAGCTGTGGTGTAGATGGGAGAAGATGGGAAGGCTGTAGTGGGAGGTACAGTAGTGGTGGTGGAAGATATGTGAGTATGGAGTGGAGGTATAGTAGTGGTGGTGGTTTGGGGTGTTTGGGATGCGGTGGATTGGGTGGTTTGAGTGGTTTGGGTAGTTTGGGTAGGGGTGGTGAAAATGGTAGGTGCAGAGGAGGAAGAGATAAGCGTGATCCTCCTGAGTTTAGGCTTCATCCTATGAGGACGATCCATATGTTTCCTCCGTGTTCCCCTTGAACCGGAGGCTCCCCTTGGCTGCTGGGAGAGGCTGGGGTATATGATGGATCAGCTACGGACTCCCAGACTCTCCTGGGCGTCCACCAACCGCCCGTAGTCCCTCCTCAGTGGCCACTACCCGACTGCCCACAGTTCGGGTTAGTGGCGCCTCATCTGAATCCTCCTCCTCCTGCATGAAGTCAGGGTGGATTGGAGCTGGTTCAGGTCCTCCTTGACCATCTCCTCCCTGATCAGTACCATGGTCATCATCGTCGGAATCATCGGAGGGTAGAGCCACCTGCTCTACATCAGAGTCACTGTCCTCGTGGCGCCATCTCCTTCTTGCCGGCGCCACATAATTCTCCTGGGCCAGATGCCCAAATAACTGCCGGACAGGGGGTTTTACCTGCGTTCCCCTGTAAACCTTCATCCTGCCTAAGGAGGTATCATCCATCACCTCGAGCACAACCGCATCCTCCTTCTCCTTCGGTAACATAGGAAGCTTCTGGTCAAAGATCATTTGAAGGAAGCGAGGATACATGCAGAATCCCTCTCTGCCCTTCACCTCTATGTTCTCCACTAGGTAAGTGAAGATAATTCGGGAGAAGCTGAACGGATGGTTCAGCACTAACGCAACATAGGCGTTCTGCATCTGCTCAGAGAGTTCATCAAAGCCTCCTTTCCTTGATGCAATAAATCTGAGCATGACGTGGGCGAGATACTTGAACTGGGGGCAGAGATTGATCTTGTTGAGCATCCCTGAGTTGATGTCCCCAGTGTACTTTGCCCGTAGGAAACACCCTCTAACAGTCATTGGGTGTAAATGAGTAGGACAGTCACCATCATCTCCAAACTCGAGGACTGTCCTTAGGTCCTCCTCAGTGATCTCTATAGCATGCCCAAGAATGGTGCTCCTAATAGTATATGGCTCCCTTGATCTGTCGACCACAGCGTGTTCCCAAAACGACTGCTGTATCGACCTGTATGGTGTACACTGTGCTGAGATCGCTCTGTATATCTTCGATCTTCTCAGAAATGTGATAATGCCAGAAACGCCGGCGGCATTCCTAGATGTCAAGTCCAAATGAGCACAAATGTTGTGCTTCGTGCTCATAACCCATCGACTAGCCATCTGTCACACAATTTAAGTATACGTTAGTACACGCAGAAGAGAGAAAATAAAATCAATGAGTTTCCCACTTTGGTTAGTCGGGCGACTGAGCAACCGAATGAACATAGCCGTGCGACTTAGTAGAACGACTGAGCTTTAAATGAGTGAATTGATTCATACGGGCGACTAAGTCAAGCGAATGGACATAGTCGGGCGATTGAATCATTCGTCCATCTCAGTCGGGCGACTGAGACTAGTCGTCTTCTTAGTCGGGCGATTGGAGTTCATCAGTTTGTCTAGTCACCTACTCGATTGTTTGTCCATTCAAATTCGTGTTTTGAGCTATACTTGATGTTAAACGTTGAAATTTGGCTCATTACACTCAGAAATGACCGATTAAGCATGTTTTAACTTTTGTTTTAACGTTTAGGTTAGTTTTGATTGTCTATTTGGTCGTTAAACTTTCGGTTACTGTTGGGTCAGAATTCTCTTGAATCTCGATGTCATTGATCGATTTCAACGATGAAACACCACGAATATTACCTGTTTAAACACAAATGAGTGTTAGAACACACAAAACGAAGGTAAATATGAATCTAATGAAATTTTGGTAGCGGTTCGTTAGGTCGGGCGAATAGAGGGGGCGATTTGGGGTGAATGAGCGACTGATGCTGATTCGCCCTGTATTTATACTAGGGCAAATTCCAGTCGGGCGACTGAGCCTAGTCGCCTTGGTTAGTCGGGCTACTGAGTCTCAGTCGTTCAATCTACCCAATCGTTCATCTCCAATCGGGCGATTGAGGTTCATCCAAACGACTGTTACAGTCGGTCACCTCCAATCGTTCGATTTGATTCATTCGCACACCCCATTCGCACGTTTGACGTAGTCGGTTACTTTCAATCGACCGATTGGGCTCATTCGTATGCTCCAATCGTACGATTGTCTTCAATCGTATTGCCCATTCGTATGACTGATCATACTCAACATGAAGTTGTGCAGTTGGGCTATACTTATGCCATCTTAGTCCTTTCAGTTATCGACACATAGTTTTTCTTCAACATTTGATAAAACATTATGTGCAATCGATCATCTCAGACATGATCCATTTAACCACCCGATCACCTCAGACGTGATCCATTTAACCACCCGATCACCTCAGACGTGATCTTTTTAACCAACTTATCACCTTAGACGTGATCTTTTTATCCTTTCAGAAACAATTTTAAATAAACATTAAGCTCGTTCAGTGACATTAACATATAACCGTACACACAGTCCGACATTGACACACTTATACTAATCAATTAACTAAAATATTAAACTACGAACGAAATGAGCATCTATTTGTGATTTTTGTTAGGGCAGGTTTGTGTAGCCTATTAGCATTGACATTATATCAGGAACAGACTCATTTGGAATCAGACAGGCATATCCACCATTACTTGGAACATTATGAGTTGATTTCACCTTTCATGATGACATCTCACAGTTTGTTCTGATCTAAGACTTCTAAGTACTAACTGGGAATCATGTTTGACATGATACGTAACACACTTTGATCGTTAACTTCAGTCGGTGCATTCAAGACGATTGTCAGTATACTTGTCCACTTAAATTCATACACAGACTTTTGACATACATTGGTAATGAATTATGTTATATTATTTCAAACAACATTTGTGTATTCCACGCTTATATGGTAATCAGCATTCCTTAAAGGACTTTCGAGCGGTCGTTAGGTATTTTTGCAAGAAGAAACTATTCTTAGATCTTTCAAAGAGAAGCCAATCCTCAGGTCAGTGCCATCGCACAGCAGAGAGGCGGCAAACAACAATGAAGTCTAGAATATGTAGGTTGTGCTTATTCTCAGGTCAGTGCCATCGCACAGCAGAGAGGCACACAACCTATCTCCTTAATAGAGCATTTCTTATATTCTTTTGCACATAGCGCACCAACAACATAAGTTATCAGCTTGATTACGCTAGTATTCACTTTTTTCATGCTTTGCTCTTTTTGTTGTCATGTGCACACCTTGGTGGCATTTATTTGCTCGTTATCCCTTGTAGATATAGCTGATTGTGTTAACCAGTGATAAGATGGAAACCCACAGTTGATTGAACCATTTAGTTTAAATTAAGTTTACTAATGACGACTACTTGTCTATTGTGTTGAATCTACTGACACATCATATAATGAACTAGCACCTCCCTAGATCAACTTTCTCCGTGTAATTACAGTAGCGATCAAACGTACTATCATTTTCCCATTTTGTTAGACTTAGACTTCTCTGATTTTTACATTTTCAGTAAATTAAATAACATTTTTGATCTCAACACATTTTGTTGTTCCAAATAACTTGATGCCTGTGTACTATCATCTTCCAATTTTAGTCGAGTCACATTTCCTGTTTTGTTGTCTTTGCCTTTTCAGCTTTACTCACCTTCCCCCCCCCCCTTTTTTTTAAGTAAATAAATACTGAATTAAACCTAATCTCCCCCTAAAATTCTAAAACAGAAAATCTTTTTGTGTTTTTGGATTTTTATAACGACAAGGAAATTAAATAAAAATAAATAAAAGAAATACTAAAAGTAAAAAAACGATGTCGGACTATGTATCTGTTTCGTCTAATATAACATCACTTTTCTTTTTAACCCCGTTGACCTCTAGCAGATAGAAAAATCGTGCTTTATCAAATGGTTTAGTGTAGAGGTCAGCGCGTTGAAAATCCGTGTTAATTTTGACCACATCAATTAAGTGTTTTTCATAGCAATCGCGTATGAAATGATACTTTATGCCTATGTGTTTGGTCTTAGGATGTTGAACCGGATTTTTAGTTACTGCAATTGTAGCAGAATTATCAACATAGATAGGAGTAGAAGTGAAATGCAAACCGTAATCCCGCATTTGCTGTTGAATCCAAATGATTTGAGAGCAGCAGCTGGCGGCGGCAACGTATTCAGCTTCACAGGTAGACAGAGCAACTGATGTCTGCTTCTTGCACTGCCAAGTTACCAATCTTCTCCCGAAAAATTGACATCCTGCTGACGTAGACTTGTAATTCATTTTGCAGCCTCCATAATCCGAGTCACTATATGCTGTTAGCTCAAAGTCATCATCATAAGGATACCACAACCCCAGTGTTGGAGTACCCTTCAGATAATGAAAAATCCTCTTGACTCCAATCAGATGATTGACTTTAGGTTTTGCCTGATATCGGGAACATAAACATGTGGCATACATGATATCTGGACGAGAGGCAGTGAGGTACATGAGAGATCCGATCATCCCACGATACATGGTGGCATCCACCAAATCCCCATTCTCATCAGGAGCCACATCGTGATTTGTGGCGAGAGGGCTACCGACTGCAGTGACATTTTCCATATCAAAGCGGCTAAGGATGTCACCGACATACTTAGTTTGATGTAGAAAGATGCCGGTAGGTGTTTGGTCTACCTGTAATCCTAGGAAGAACTTCATTTCTCCCATGGCACTCATCTCAAACTCAGCCTTCATCACAGATTCAAACTCTTTACATAATCCTTCATTTCGTGAGCCGAAGATTATGTCATCCACATAAATCTGTACTAAAAGCAACTCACCATCCTTCTCTTTGATGAATAATATACAGTCAATCACACCCCTACGAAAGCCATGTTTCAGCAGATGGGTGGAGAGCTTTTCATACCAAGCTCGAGGAGCCTGATGTAGCCCATACAGAGCCTTGTCTAACTTGTAGACTCTGTCCCGATGATAAGGATCTTCGAATCCTTCGGGTTGACTGACATATACCTCTTCACGGATTTCACCATGCAGGAACGCACTCTTAACATCTAGTTGATAAACTTTGATTTTCATGTAAGAGGCGTAGGCTAGAAAGATACGAATGGCTTCCTTTCTAGCTACGGGGGCAAAGACTTCATTGTAGTCGATTCCTTCGACTTGTCTGAAGCCTTGAACGACCAACCGTGCCTTGTTTCTGATAACAACACCCTGGTCATCCTTCTTGCACTTTAGTACCCATTTGTACCAATTACTTTGACTCCTTTGGGTCGGTCAACAATAGTCCACACTCCAAGTTTCTTGAACTGTAGCAACTCCTCTTGCATAGAATTGACCCAGGCTTCATCCTTAAGGGCATCACTTACGTGTTTGGGTTCAACTTGAGAGACAAAACATCTGTAAGCTCCATCATTCACGTAGCCCTTTTCCATTACTTCAGCGTAATCAGCAGTGTACAATCTACTTCTAGTCTGCACGCCGGAGTGGAGATCACCAATGATAGCATCTTGCGGATGACTCGTACTGATCCTAGTTGTGGGAGTTGTAGGAACGACAACTTTAGAGTCCATAGTGGTGACTGGAGGTTCAGTATCTGTATTTCCAGATGTCGGAGCAGCAGCTGAAGAGCTTCCTTCATGATCAACATTAGGTGACTGTGCTGGTTCAGATGCTTCTTCATGCTTTGATGAGTCTTCACTATCAATCTGATCGGCTGAGGCAGATCCCGATGACCCACTTGCAGGAGTGGTATTGCTAGTATCCATATCCGGTGCGTTGAGAACCTCGTGCATCATCTGAGTAGCAATATCATCATCTGAAACTAACTAAGGAAGATTGAATGATTTGAAAAAGCCATCGTAGTCGAAGAATGACGATGGTCCTTTTCCAGCAGGGGGAATAGTGAAACGTTGAACATCAACATTGCACCATACTTCTACCTGACCTGTAGAGTTGTTGTAAACTCGTTTGTCGGGTATACTGTATCCCAGAAAGATCCCCTGATCTGCCTTTTCATTGAACTTGCCTTCTTGAGTTTTCTTCAGAAGAGTACAAGGAGCACCGAAAGGTTCCAGATACTCCAGGTTTGGCTTACGCTTCTGTAGCAACTCATAGCAAGTCTTCCCGTGCCTCTTCACTACTGACACACGATTAAGTGTGTACCAGGCGTTGGCGACAGCTTCGTTCCAGAACTGTACTGGTAGTTTTGAGTCTGCCAATATAGTCCTGGCTGTCTCGATCAGACTCCTGTTCTTTCGCTCAGCAACTCCATTCATCTGTGGTGTGTATGCAGAGGTGAATTGATGAACAATTCCCTTTTGTTTGTAGAATGCATCCATCGACTGATTCTTGAACTCGTTTCCATTAATCTTTCGCACTTTAAGCTTGTAAAGTGACTCCAGAGTGGTGACCAGCACTTTGAATGACTCAAATGTTTCTGATTTAGCTTTCAGAAACATTACCCACAAGAATCGCGAGTAGTCATCGATGACTATGAAGCAGTACCAGTCTCCAGCGATACTCTTCGTGCTAACTGGACCGAAGAGATCCATGTGCAGTAACTCCAGGGGCATATCGATAGAATGAACATTCTTGGTCTTGTGAGATTTCCTAGTTTGCTTTCCTTTCTTGCATGAGACACAGAAATCGGGAAGTTTGAAGTTCTTGACAGGAACTCCATCAACTAGGTTGTTATGAATCAGGTGATTCATCTTCCGATGATTAATGTGTCCCATTCTTTTGTGCCACGAAATGGAGTCCTTCTATGTTGCTTTAGATAAGAAACATTGAACAGTAGAAGCACTAGTAGAAGCGTTAGACATATCTAGAACATACAAGTCATTATATCTAGATGCTGACATTAATACCTGCTCCTCTGGAATATCCATTTCTTTCTTCAGAATATAGCATTTGCGATTATCAAACATTACTTTGAATCCCATGTCGCAAATCTGAGACACAGAAAGCAAATTGTTTTCTAACTGCTGAACAAAGTTGACTTTGTCGAACCTTACCTTGTCATTACCTACTTCTCCCTGAGCGGTAATGTATCCTCCTTTGTTACCAGCAAATGAAACATGTCCCCCTTTAATTTGTTTGACATTGAACAGGAGAGACTTGTTTCCCGTCATATGCCTGGAAGCTCCGCTATCAACTATCCGTGTATTTGTAGACGCACTATAGCGGACGACCTGCACATATGAGAAAATCATCAGTTAAGGATGGGGACCCAAGCCTTGACTGGCTTGGGTTTCCCAGAGGAATCAACCATCATGAATTCGACCTACTGTCCTTTATCAGTGGGTGGAATCTCAACTTTCAGATTGTCCTTGCTTTCAGACACACCAGTTGTCTTGGCTTTCCACAAACCATCCCTGTGAAAGGATTGTTTGTGGTAAACCTTAGACTGATTTACAGTTTGAGCATATGGTTTAGATTCAGAAACAGGTTTTACCTCTGGCATCACGGACTTGTCGGGGACTTGTCTGTTTTGCCTTTGGCATGGTGGAGACGAAAACGACCTAGAAGGTGTTTTAGACCTAATAGGTGTTTTCGATCTAACTGGAGTCTTAGAACGCTATTTTGAATCTACTTTGACTTCTTCGTTTAGCTTTACCTTAATTCTTGGTGTCTGGTAGGGAGGACAATTAGTCGAAATATGACCGCGCTGACCACAAGTATAGCAGGATCTCCATTCATCAGAGCTAGGAGATCTCTTATGGGGCGGTGAATAAACCTCAGATTCTTTCTTTTTATTATCACTTTTAAGATTTTCACCTCCTTTGACAAATTTAACTTGTTTAACATTGTTTGTCTTTTGTCTTGGAAATTGGTGATTATCTTGCTTCACTGGTTTAGCTTGAGTGTATTTGGAAATCTTAGGTTGTTTGGAAGTTGATTTTTTACCCAACCCATGAGATGTTTGAACATTCTCTTCTACTCCCTTGCCAGTGATTTGTGTGCTTGTTGTGCTTGATGCAGAAGCTGTCTGGTCAGGAACCGAAGGAGCAGAGTTAACTGCTGTATCCCGATCGCTGACTAGAGGAGTTGTCACCACATGGTCCTTTATGGGGTTATCATTAATTGGACGTTGTTTGATGTTTAAAAAGGACTCATATGGTGGTGGCACAACTTTATAACCCAAACCCTCCCCGTTGTTGCATTCTTTAACCAAGTTTTTCAAAATATGTGAGGAACTAGCTAGACTGTGGAGTCTTTGTTTCAAAGACTCGTTTTTAACTTGTAAAACTGCTCGTTCCTTTTTAGTTTCTTCTATTGTCTTTAAATAAAACTTGATGTCATTTTCTTGGTTAAAGGCAACAACTTCTGTTTCTTTTAGCTGTTTCTTTAAAGCATCAATCTTTTCTTTAAAACTGTTTTCATTCTGTTTTAAGATTCTGTTTGCTTCAGTGCACAATTTTAAATCATTTACTAAGTTATCATTATGATCTAATAACGTAGCAAATTTCAGGTCAATGCTTTCCCTAAATTTTTCACAATCAACACAAGCATGTTTTGTAAATAATTCATCCTTTGATTCTACCTGTGCCGATGTAGATGTTCCAGCCATGAAAGCATTTTGGGGTTCAGATTGTGCTTCAGACGCAACATTCAGTTCATTCTCCACAAGCAGATCAACATCAGCTATGTCATCATCCAATTAAGAAGTGTCAGGCTCAGCTGAGTTCTCCCCCTCACTTGCTGAGTATTCATTTAGATCCTCGACAGAAGCTATGTTGGCTTCACCATCAGATAAGAACCGGAAGGACCAGTCCTGTCCTTCATCACCTTGTGCCACCAAAGCCTTGGAATCACTCCCTGCTGGAACTGGCTTCTTATCTTTATCTTGCCTGTTGAAAGAGGAGAAAGGATTTCCGTTCCCAGTCTTTTTAGGCTTCACACATTCCCTCTTGAAATGTCCTTTCTCCCCGCAGTTGAAACACGTGACTTTGGACTTGTCAAAACCAAAGGTAGTATCTTTTGTAGCCACGAGGTTCTGCCCTGTCTTCTTAACAAACTTCTTTGCTCGTCGCACAGCACTTGCGAGAGCCCACATGATATCCATCCTCTCCAATTCATTTTCATCCACCTGTTCATAATCTTCATCAGCCAAGTGGCAGTTTCCTATCTTCCCTGCAACCAAACCATCATAGGAATGAACCACTGCAACAAGTAGGTCCATGTGTTCCTTGGCCACTTCCACAGTGACTTTGCCCAGGTTCCCAGTTTTATAACTTCGTCGAGTGAGCTTCAACAATACTGTGTTGAACCCCTGATGAAACAGATGACTCACCCCCAGACAATGAGCTTTGACCAGATGTACTAGAAACAAATGCAGTCTGCAGAGGAGCATTGGAAGACTTTGCAATTGGAGTTGGAGTCACATTGTAAAGAGTAGGATCCTGAGCATATGCACCCTTCTTCGCCTTATACTTATGTCTAACTTCTTCCTCTCTCAGTTTCAGAATGAAGTCATTTATATCCAAAGTCTCGAGAACTGAATTGTGTCTCAAGGTGGAAATAAATGAATCCTATTTTTCTGGAAGACCTTCAGCTAAGCTAGCGAACTTTTCTTCTTTAGACGTTGTTACCCCATGAGTGTGAAGCTCACTCATTAGATGATAGAAGCGGTCAATAATGTCGTCCAAGCTCTCGTTCCCAATAGCAGAGAAATTGTCAAACTCCTTTTTGAGAGCTTTGGCCTTCAAGGATTTCAGAGTTGAGCTCCCTTCATACCTTTTCTCGAGAGCTTTCCAGAACTTTTTACTCTGTTTCTGATCCGAATACTGATGGAAAATCTCTTTAGGAATAGACTGGGTGAGCATAGCATAAGCCTTCTTTTCAGCATTATAGGCAGTCTTTTGAGCATCAGTCATTCCACTCAACGTTAATGGCAAACCATCAGAACCAACTGCCATGGTGTAACCAGTCTCAATAGAATTCCATAGATTAGTATCCACGCCATTGAGATGAATCTCAAACCTTTTCTTCCACTGCGGGAACTCATCAATGGATAGAAGCTTAGGCGGCTTATTGTGATTACCAATCTCATTCTCCAGAAGCAGTAGGTTCTGGATCCTTGAGTCTTTCCCTGCTGAGAATGCGAAGTTTTCTGAGTCCATGATGAATGTTGACTTAAACTTGAAACACAGACTGTTTATGCGATTGAAGAATACGACTGTGATGCGATTGAATTCAACCGTGCGATTGAACAGGCGACTGAGCTACAATCGTTCGATTGAACACAATCGGGAGACTGGACAAGGCGACTGACTTAAACTGGGCGACTGAACTAGCGACTGACACAGTAGTGCGATTTGACACGGTGACTAACTTAATCGGGCGAATGAACTTGCGACTGGACTTCAGTCGTACGATTGAGATAATCGTGCGACTGACACTGCTGAAATCAAGAATTTTCGCAACTTTTGACCTAAAACGCACGTTTTGACACCCTAGACGGCTGTAAGTCGAAAAAGATTGAATTTTCAGAACATGCACACGTAAAGACTCGATTTTTAGCAGAAAAAGAAGATCTTTTTGCTTAAAAACGTAGACTTTTTCACAAAAACGATTGAATCAACGAAGAATCAAGAGCCTATGCTCTGATACCACTTGTTAGGACCGAGTACGTACGGAGTACTAACTGATTCTTCGTTGTACCAGATCAAATAGTGCGGAATCCTATTTGATTGGCGATCCAATCAGGGAGAACGAAATCAAGATCAAACCTAACGATTAGAAAACGTTAATGGAATAGGAATGATCTCAGACGTTCTATGAAGTTAGAATGGACGAACTTGACGTTCTGCGTCGACTAGGGTTTCAAGTATTCGAAGAGTTACGTTTTTCCACGAATTAAGTGGTATTTTATAGGTTACAGATCTCATTCGTACGACTGAGCCTTGCGACTGGCTCAGTCGTGCGACTGAGTCATACGATTGGAACATTCGGACGATTGAGTCAGTCTTATGACTCAATCGTACGATTGACTCAATCACCTAGTTCAGCCGTGCGATTGGACCATTCGCATGGTCCAATTGTGCGACTGAATTAGGACACTTAGTTAAACACATTCTTGAACCTTTACTGATTCAGAACTATGTCTCACAACTGTAAACCTATATAACATGGTCATATATGCGTGTAACAATAAATAACGTACGTAGATATAACATTAAATAACCAACAACTATATATAGAAGAGATTCTCATTATATTGATTCAACATTCCATATGAGTTACAAGAAGAAGTTCTATTACATTTAAGCATACTAGACTAGAACTGGGGACATGTGTACCAACAGTACTCTCAAGGAAAGAAGGGATTTGTTTCATTTGGTAATGATGCTAAAGGTTACATCATCGGAAAAGGATTTGTTTCCAATGGTGAAATAAGGTTTGATGATGTCAACCATGTGGAGAATCTCAAGTACAACCTCTTGAGTGTCGGTCAAATGTATGATAAAGGTCATGTTGCCCTTTTCACTAGCCAGAACTGCAGGATTCTGTCTTCCAAAATTCTGAGTTTGATTGACAAGGTACTAGATGAACATACTCTCTTGATGGCCAACAAGACAACAAGAGTATATGCCTTAGACTTATCAAAGAAAATTGATCTAAAAGGCCATCCTTGCCTGTTCTCCAAGGCCTTTCCTCAGGAATCTAAACTATGGCACAGAAGGCTTGGTCATATGAATCTTAAAAACATGAGCCAGCTTATCCTTCATGGTTTAGTGAGAGGTTTACCAGTGAAGGAGTTCAAATGTGATGACAACTGCTCTGCTTGTTTAAAAGGGAAGCAACACAAAGTATCATTTCCTCTAATAGAAGAGCCAAAGTCTACTGCCTGCTTGCAATTACTGCATATGGATCTTTTTGGTCCAGTAAGAGTGATGAGCATGGCAAAGAAGAAATACTGTCTGGTAATTGTGGATGATTACTCCAGATTTGTATGGACTTTCTTCTTTCTTTCAAAAGATGAAGCTGCAAAAACCATAATATACTTTGTGTTGTATGTGGGAAAACAGTACTCCCTTCCAGTCAAGTGTGTGAGGAGTGATAATGGCACAAAATTTAGAAACCACACACTTGATGAATTCTACTTGTCTAAGAGAATCAAGAGGTAGTATAGCATTCCAAGAACTACTGAACAAAATGTAATGGTGGAAAGAAAGAACAGGACACTTATTGAAGCCGCTAGGTCAATGTTGGCTGATTTTGGTTTGCCACTGACCTTTTGGGCAGAAGCTATCAACACAGCTTGCTATGTGCAAAATAGAGTTTTAGTAAATCAGCGGTTGATGAAGACTTCTTATGAAGTATTACATCATTTAGCCCCTCTGATTTCATTCTTTAGAGCATTTGGGTGTCCCTGTTACATTCTCAACACAAAGAATCCATTTCAGAAGTTTGAATCAAAGGTGGATGCAGGGTATTTTGTTGGGTATTCATCCACTTGCAAGGCATACAGAGTTTTTAACTGCAGAATAAAGATAATTGAAGAGACCTTGAATGTGAATTTTAATGAATCTCCAAAGGACAAAATCTCACAAAACCCTATGGAGCTATTTGATTTAGACATACTGTAATATGTTCCTTATCAGTCTCCAGCTGTTGCAGTTCCTGAAAATCCATCACCTCCTGTAAATAGTTCCTCATCTGGTGGTGGTGATGATGATGATGATGATGGCAGTACTCACATTTTCAAGTTTAGTGCTCAACTACCTAAGTCATCTAAACCTAATGTTCATGTAGCTTCAACAGCTCCATCCACAACAAATGCTGATTAGATCTCTGAATCATCTACTTCGTTTGAATTGCCATCTTCTTTATGGTTTCAAGAGTCTGAATCAACATCTATTGCTATTGAATCTCCTACAAACACTTGCACAGATCTTATTGTCTCTCAAGAGCTGAAGAATCACCCAATGACTCAAATCATTGATGATATCAATGCTGGAGTTTCAACTAGAAGTCAATTGTCAAATTTCTGCTTCTATGCTCTTTTCCTTAGTCAGCAAGAGCCAAAGAACTATCATGTTGCATTAAGAGACAATGGATGGGTTGAAGCCATGCAACTTGAACTTCTTCAGTTTAAAAAGTAGCAAGTGTGGGAGCTGGTTCCTCTACCCCATGGTAAGTGTGCAATACGCACTAAATGGGTGTTTAAGAATAAAACAGATGAAAAAGGTCAAATTGTCAAGAACAAGGCCTGACTGGTTGTACAGGGGTTTTCACAAGAAGAAGGTATTGATTATGATGAAACCTTTGCCCCTATAGCCAGACTAGAGGCAATCAGATTGTTCTTAGCTTATGCTACTTTCCATAATCTTAAAGTTATTCAAACAGATGTCAAAAGTGCATTCTTATATGGTAAAATAAAAGAAGAGGTTTATGTGTGTCAACCACCAGGTTTTGAGGATAATAAACATCCAGAATGGGTATATAAGCTTGATATGGCTCTGTATGGGTTAAAACAAGCTCTTAGAGCCTGGTATGAAACACTGTCTAATTTTCTTCTTCAAAACAATTTCACTAGAGGCTCCATAGATAAAACTTTGTTCATAAAAATAGTAGGACAACATAAGCTACTTGTTCAAATTTATGTAGATGATATTATTTTTGCATCCTCTGATCCAAAGTTGTGTGGTGCATTTACAAAATTGATGCAACAAAAGTTTGAAATGAGTGCCATGGGAGAATTACAGTTCTTTCTGGGTTTGCAAATCAAACAAAGAGCTGATGGAACTTTCATTCATCAATCAAAATATACAAAGGTTCGTCTGAAAAAATTTGATTTACAAAACTGTAAGCCCTGTTCTACTCCCATGAGCAGCACCACACAACTGGATGCTGATCAGAAAGGTAAAGCCGTTGATGAAACCCTTTACAGATGTATGATTGGTTCCTTGATGTACCTTACAGCTTCTAGACCAGACATTATGTTTGCAACTTGTGTCTATGCTATATTTCAGGCTGCACCTAAAGAATCACATTTGATTGCAGTCAAAAGGATCTTTACATACTTGCAAGGAACTATATCTCTAGGTCTTTGGTATTCTGCAAGGCACTCTTGCAAATTGGTTGCTTTCTCTGATAGTGACTATGCAGGGTGTAAAGTAACCAGAAAATCAACTTCTGGTGGATGCCAATTTCTAGGCAATTGTTTGGTTTCTTGGCAGAGTAAGAAACAAACTTCAGTTGCCATATCCACTGCTGAAGCAGAGTACATTGCTGCTGCAAGTTGTACATCTCGGGTACTCTGGCTTCAGAATCAATTACTGGATTATGGCATTACAGAGACTAACACTCTATTACTGATGGATAGTGCTTCAGCTCTTTGTATTGTTAAGAATCTAGTCTAGCATTCTAAGACCAAACACATTGAGATCGGACATCATTTCATCAGGGATTGTTATGAAAAGGGTCTGATTGATCCAAAGTTTGTTCCTAGTGCTGATGAGCTTGCAGATATATTTACTAAGCCTTTGGACAGTGCAACTTTTCAAAATCTGGTGCTAAGGGTTGGTATGCTGTAGCTGGAATGTATTGACTAATACTGATACTCTCAGATCACAAGTACTGATGAGCATTAGTATACAAAAGTCAAAAATAAGTAATGATAAGTTATCTTGTCTTCAACAGTTTTCAACACTACTGAAGTGTTATAAATACTGAAGACTAAAATATTTAAAATTACTGAAGTACACTATTTGTTGAAAAGAACTGATGTAGTTACAACTACGGATGTGGTTGCAATTATTGATGACTATTTCCAATAGAAGTATTGAAGAACAAATTTGTCCAAAAGTACTGATGTGTAATCTTGAGCATAAGTACTGAAGACAAAATTTGTTCATAAGTTCTAAAGATTATTTATTTCAAAAGATCTACTACACAAATGTTTAGAAGAGCTAATGAATAAACATTCAAAAGAACTAATGACCAATGAAATGTCTGAAAATCAGACTAAATGTTGAGGTCAGAATGAAATGACCGAAACCTGTGAATTGACGACAACAACTGATGAGTAACTTTACTCTTCAGCTGTTTCAAACAACAGTTGTTTCATTTCAAAACAACTGAAGCCAAAACCAAGTCTTCAGTAGCTTCCAACTACTGCTGACTAACACCAAGTCTTCAGTTGTTTACAACATTTGAAGGTTAAAACCATGTCCTCAGTCATTTCAAACAACTGATGACTAACACCAAAACCTTCAGTTGTTTTCCATCAGCCGTTTCATAATCTATAAATACCAAACCCTAACCTTAGAACTTTTCTTTCTCAGAACGTTATTATTCAAACAACTGAAGTAGAGTACATTGCTGCTGCAAGTTGTACATCTCGGGTACTCTGGCTTCAGAATCAATTACTGGATTATGGCATTACAGAGACTAAGACTCTATTACTGATGGATAGTGCTTCAGCTCTTTATTACTGATGGATAGTGCTTCAGCTCTTTGTATTGTTAAGAATCTAGTCTAGCATTCTAAGACCAAACACATTGAGATCAGACATCATTTCACCAGGGATTGTTATGAAAAGGGTCTGATTGATCCAAAGTTTGTTCCTAGTGCTGATGAGCTTGCAGATATATTTACTAAGCCTTTGGATAGTGCAACTTTTCAAAATCTGGTGCTAAGGGTTGGTATGCTGTAGCTGGAATGTATTGACTAATACTGATACTCTCAGATCACAAGTACTGATGAGCATTAGTATACAAAAGTCAAAAATAAGTAATGATAAGTTATCTTGTCTTCAACAGTTTTCAACACTACTGAAGTGTTATAAATACTGAAGACTAAAATATTTAAAATTACTGAAGTACATTATTTGTTGAAAAGAACTGATGTAGTTACAACTACGGATGTGGTTGCAATTATTGATGACTATTTCCAATAGAAGTATTGAAGAACAAATTTGTCCAAAAGTACTGATGTGTAATCTTGAGCACAAGTACTAAAGACAAAATTTGTTCATAAGTTCTAAAGAATATTTATTTCAAAAGATCTACTACACAAATGTTTAGAAGAGCTGATGAATAAACATTCAAAAGAACTGATGACCAATGAAATGTCTGAAAATCAGACTAAATGTTGAGGTCAGAATGAAATGACCGAAACCTGTGAATTGACGACAACAACTGATGAGTAACTTTACTCTTCAGCTGTTTCAAACAACAGTTGTTTCATTTCAAAACAACTGAAGCCAAAACCAAGTCTTCAGTAGCTTCCAACTACTGCTGACTAACACCAAGTCTTCAGTCGTTTACAACATTTGAAGGTTAAAACCATGTCCTCAGTCATTTCAAACAACTGATGACTAACACCAAAACCTTCAGTTGTTTTCCATCAGCCGTTTCATAATCTATAAATACCAAACCCTAACCTTAGAACTTTTCTTTCTCAGAACGTTATTATTCAAATTCTCAGACCTTCCCTCCTGCATTAATGGCGACCATGCAACTCAAACCCCGCCATAACTGTGTAACTTACCTCACTAAATCGGCCTTCTGGAACTAGTTTGATGACGCTATCGATCTGATGGTTGAATCTCAATACCAAACAACCTTTCTTCTGAACCCAACCATATACTTGGAAACCCTACAACAATTCTGGACAAACGTCACACTCACAACTGGTGAGAATGATGGCGAGATCGCTCTCCAGTCGTTTGTCAATCAGAAGAAGGTGGTTGTTACTTCTGATATCATTCGGAAAACCCTAAATCTGAATGATGCCGACTTCATCACCGAATACCCTAAGGGTACCACTGATTTATCCTTCATCAATAATGGGTATGAAGGCGACCTAAGTGCTACCACAATTTTGAAGAAGCACTTCTATGACCCTGAACGCCTAATCTTCCACATGGTCAACGTTTGCCTTGCTCCCAAAACATCCTCATGGATCAAATGTCTTCAAGGTGGCAGCAGGTATTGTACTCTATCTTTGAATGCCAAAGCTTAACTTTTTCTGAAATTATATTTTTAGAATTAAAAGATCTGGCATTGAAACCTGTGACTAACAGATGGATATTATATCCAAGGTTTCTTACGGCCATTATTGAAAATCAATTAAAATCTGACGGCCTTGTTGGCCTTGGAGTCCCTGCTGTGGCAGTTTTGCCGGAAGTATACTCCAGGCACAACTCGAACACACAACTCAAAGAAGTTGTCAAGGTGCTAAAACCCAAACAGCGGGAACCCATAGCCTCATCCTCCAAATCCAAAGTCCCCTCCAAGCCAAAATCTAAAAAGCCCAAAAAGGCTACTCAGGGAGTTGAGTCCCATGAGGATGCCCCTGCAGCACCAAGGCAGGAAGAAACTGCTGGTAGTAATCCCCCAGCAGTTACACTGACTCAACCAACCATAACCGCTCAGGTATCCTCTCAACAGGATCTTGAAGCAACCACTTTTGGGGATGCCACATTACTGGAACCTTTCTAATTTGAGAAGTTTACCATTGACGAGCATCACTCACCCCAGGTGCAATCTGTTTCACACCCATATCCTACTGAAACCACCCCACAAAGCCCAACTTATATCATTGCAAAAGTGCTGAGTCAGTTAAACACTCCAACCCGTCCCCAGAAACCTATCACAACTAGGAAAACCTCAACAGTTGAGGGGGAGGATTCTAGTGTTACTGATAACCCATAACACAGGGATTACACAGTTCAATCTCACCATGTGGAGGAGGAGATTAGAACTTCTAGTGAGGCTGCCACTTCTCCTGCTTCAGCATATGAACGGGCTGATGTTGGTAACATTTCTAAGACCTCACCAGAGGCAACTGCCGATGAAGGGCATAATCCTGAGGCAGGAAGTCCCCAGTACCAAGATCAAGGGGCACATGTGAATATTGATCCACACTCAGCACATGTTCATCCTGATGTAATCAGGAGGTCAGATGATTCAGCAACCACTGATGATGACCTAGGCTTTTTCTATGATGTTCTAGCCCACAACACCATTCTTGAGGCTGAGGTAAGCAGACTACAAGAACTGCTTCCCAAAATGTCTCAAGAATCAAGTCCATCTGCCCAAATTCACCCACAGATGGCACCTTCTTCTGAAGGTCTTCCACACACTGAGCCACTCACAACAAATCAGCCACCAACATCTGCTTCTGACACTATTTCTCTGGGACGGAACCCCTCTGACCAAATGGTTGTTGTCTTTAAATATTCCCTGCCTCTCATCAAGCCCATCATCACTAACATTGTCCATCAAGCGCTTGATGAGTGGCTTTCCTCAAATATTCAAACCCTAGTTGATGATGCAGTCACTAAAAGATTTTCTACCATTCACACCCCTGAACCCAATGCAACCAAAAAGGGGGAGTCTAAGGTAGTGAAAACAAACAAGAGGAAGAGAGTTGAAAAGGAAAAAAAGAATGAGAAAGACAAGGAAAAGGAGATTGAGAAAGAGAAGAACAAGGACTTCCATATTACTTATAAGAAAAAGAAGGGTGGTGAAAAGACTCCTGATGAGAAGAAGTTAGAGGAACTGATTAAAGAAGCTGATGAGCAACATAGCAGATCAATGATAAAATCATTGATCAGCTCTTTAGACAAGGATTCGACACTACCAAACTTGACTCTGAGATCAGAAGGATGGAGATACAATAGATTAAGCATCGATGGGCTACCTATAGTGAGAAAGAACAGGAAAGGCTGGAAGCTATGACCAGGTTCATATCAAAGTATTTGGTTAGATCAATTCTTGAAGTAAATCATGGGCCAGGGACAGTATTTTGGAGATAACCAACAAAATCTATTCGTCTGAAGTATTTAGTAAAGGATTGCTCATAGAAGCCCTTGATGAAGTTGGTGCTGGGAAAAGGAATGATATGGCAAAGTACTCCAAAGCCTCACTTACAACTAAGATGCTAGAGCAGCCTGTACAATCTCCCACACCAGAACAACCAACATCACAACCCACAAAACCAACTCCTTTACCCAAGAAACCAACACAAACAACTGCTGATGATGCACCCAAGAGGAAGAGAAGGGTGTTGAGGCTTCAAGAAGAAGAAGAAGATGATGATGAGGAAGATAGGCTGCCCATTTCAGCTGTTATTAAAACAAAAATGCCTAAGGCCAGGAGTCAACCAACACCAATCACACCTGCCATCCAGAGGCAAATGGTAAAAGTAAAGCTTGAAGAAGAAGAATAGCATAAACAACATGATGAGCAGTTGTTGAGTCTGATTGATAAAGAGTTTCCTCAATCTACATCAATACAAACTATGAGGAAACATGCCCAGAGGTTGTATGCTCTCAGATTTACATTTCAGTATCAGAAAGAGAGAGTTAGAATTTGGCCTGGTCCCAGGGTGAGTGATAGAATTCACAAGAAGAACATCCCAAGAAGATACAATGGCCAAGTAAAGAAGATTGTAGATGCAGTGATCATGCTGGCCATTGTAGTGTCACCTTGGGAAATCTTAGAAGACTTCAAAAGAGCCTACAAGTCTAATCTGACCCCACAAACTTTACTAGAAAACAAAATGGTGAAGAAGGGGTTGATCTACCAGAGGCTTGAAGAAGTCAGAAGCAATGAGCTCCAGTTGTTACTTGAAGGTAATCATCCTGATGAGTTTGCATACAGAGAAATAACAACTGTAGAGCTAAAGAATGGGAAACATGTTAAGTACTTATCCGAGTACTATGGGCCAAAGTTTTTCTTTGAAGGAGAAGCTGAAGATCTCACCCTGGAAGAACAGATTGTCTTCCTTGAGGCCTATGTTCGAGAGTCTTATAGACTCATTGTAGGGAAGTAGGCTTCATGGATGGGGCAACAACTCTGTGTCCAATTCCCCTAAGATAGACTTCCCATCCATCCCTTGCCAATAAAATTTTCTAAAACTTCTTCCCAGGCCTGTGCTTAATTTGGTCACTTCTGAGCTGATCCAGAGGAAAAAGTCTAACTTTTTGCCTAATAAGTGGGATACTGTTAGGACCGAGTACGTACGGAGTACTAACTGATTCTTCGTTGTACCAGATCAAATAGTGCGGAATCCTATTTGATTGGCGATCCAATCAGGGAGAACGAAATCAAGATCAACCCTAACGATTAGAAAACGTTAAGAATGGAATAGGAATGATCTCAGACGTTCTGTGAAGTTGGAATGGACGAACTTGACGTTCTGGGTCGACTAGGGTTTCAAGTATTCGAAGTGTTATGTTTTTCCATCTATTAAGTGGTATTTTTAGGTTATAGATCTCATTCGTACGACTGAGCCTTGCGACTGGCTCAGTCGTGCAACTGAGTCATACGATTGGTTCATTCGTACGCTTGAGTCAGTCGTATGACTCAACCGTCCGATTAACTCAATCACCTAGTTCAGCCGTGCGATTGGACCATTCGCATGGTCCAGTCGTGCGACTGAATCAGGACACTTAGTTAAACACATTCTTGAACCTTTACTGATTCAGAACTATGTCTCACAACTGTAAACCTATATAACATGGTCATATATGCGTGTAACAATAAATAATGTAAGTAGATATAACATTAAATAACCAACAACATATATAGAAGAGATTCTCATTATATTGATTCAACATTACATATGAGTTACAAGAAGAAGTTCTATTACATTTAAGCTCACTAGACTAGAACTGGGGACATGTGTACCAACAAACTCCCCCTTGGACATAGTTCTATCTAGACCTTGACTTCTTTCTTGAATTCTTCAAATCTCTTAACTCTTTCTTCTTTGGAAACCCCTGCATGGATATTCAGTGCAAAGCATATACGTATTATGTGCTGAAACTGTAGTGCTTGCACAATATCCTGCGTATCAAAAAACAGTGGCCACTTGTACAGCGTATACACATCAGACGCTGACAAGTTGATAAGCCACATGGGGTCAAACACCCTTATTGCTTCCATCGACCCGTCCTTTTCCAAAACAATGATTGCCTCTCCCGAGCGCAGTCATAGTACCACCACTTAAAGTGTGGGGTAAAGTCCTGTGGCATCTCCCTCAGTGGAATTCGGGACATTGTGCGCGGAGGTCGCCACTTCAGGACTATCTTCGGCTGACCAGTGATGGGACTTACCTCAGACCCTCTGAGGTACCTCGTAGCCTGCTGAGGTTTGAAGTTTACCCATCTGGTCCTGTATTCCTTCTTCAATGCAGCCTCAAACCATCCTAACATCTTCTTAGGATCAGCATAAAGAAGCTTTAGTCGTGCCAACTGGTTGAGCTCAAATCCTGGGAGAGTCTTCAGATCGTGAAGGAATCTGAAGTACTCGATGCCCCTCTCCCTCTTAACCGCATACACTCCAAGGTCTTTGAAATGAGCCCAAGCAATGATTTTCCCTGACACCTTCATGTTCTTCTTGACTTTGTAAAGTTTGGTGTAGGTACTTTGTGTTGCTGCAGCACGTTGGGCTCGAACCTCGGCGAAGCAAGCCACGCATTCAGCCTTTCGGATATCAATATCAGCGTCCGAGGCTTGGGCTTGGCTTGTGGAAGCCTCTGCTCCTTTCTCCTTCTCACTGAGTTTACCCAGAATATCACTGTCGAAAGTGTTTACTAAATCTGGAAACACGTTTCCCTCTCGGTTAGTGTATTCTGGGTAATGCTGATCTGTGATGTCTTCAATTTCGATATCTTCAACGTTGTTGAGCTCATCATCATCAGCATCATCAAAAACTGGAGCATCTTTAACAATTTGTCTGGATTCAGACGAAATATTTCAGCAAGCTGCTCATCATTAAGGTCGTGAATTATTTCTCCTTCTTCAGGAGTACAACTCACTGACCTTCTGACGATCCCCTACAGATCAAGAATCATTGTGAGTTAAGACTCGATCTGTTGGAGGGGAGTAACATCATGCTCATCTTGCTGAAAACCCTTATCTGTTTAATATCAACATGTAGAATAACAAACATCAGTATAAACTCAAGTTAAATAAACATTAATCATTTAATTTTACACAAGTCTCAAATACATCAAAAGAAGAATCTAGTACAAAAGTTTAATAGTAATAAAACATCTAATCAATACTATTGTCCTGGATTCTTGCTGTGTCTTCTGCTGATGGGGAGGTCGGTGGACCAGCAGCTGATGCTCCCTGGTCTTGTCTTCATTTGGTGCGTTGCTCGTGACCAGGGGCGGAGGCAGAAGAATCTCCTTCATCTTCATCGTCATCTTTTTCTTTATCTTCATCATCACCTCCCTCACCATCATCATCACTATCATCATCCTCACCATCATCGTCCTCATCATCATCATCATTACCATCATCATCCTCACCTTCCCGATCTTGAGGGGCTCACTCTGAGTGCCTTTTAGCTTTAGCACTAGAGTCTTGTGAGCTGCCTCCAGCTTCTCAATCTTCACATCAGACTCAGCCTCATGTTGAAGCAAGCCAGTGATCTGATCAGTCTGTGCAGTGATCAACTGGGCTTGCGAAGATGTCAACTCCTTCAATCTCTCAATCTCAGCTGTTTATGTAGAACTTTGCTCTTGCAGCTAGAGAATCTGAGCCGTCTTAGCCTTATCAGAGGCTAGCAGCTGGAGCACCATGCTGTTCAGTGCAGCAAGTTGCTCAACCACAGAGACAGGTGGTAGAACTAAGCTCGATGGTGCAGATGAGGGTTGTGTTTGGTGAGTGATGGTTGTTGTGGTAGCTTTGGTGTAGATGGGAGAAGATGGGAAGGCTGTAGTGGGAGGTACAGTAGTGGTGGTGGAAGATATGTGAGTATGAAGTGGAGGTATAGTAGTGGTAGTGGTTTGGGGTGTTTGGGATGTGGTGGATTGGGTGGTTTGAGTGGTTTGGGTAGTTTGGGTAGGGGTGGTGGAAATGGTAGGTGCAGAGGAGGAAGAGATAAGCGTGATCCTCCTGCGTTTGGGCTTCATCCCATGAGGACGAGCCATATGTTTCCTTCGTGTTCCCCTTGAACCGGAGGCTCCCCCTTGGCTGCTGGGAGAGGCTAGGGTATATGATGGATCAGCTACGGAGCTCCCAGACTCTCCTGGGCGTCCACCAACCGCCCGTAATCCCCCCTCAGTGGCCACTACCCGACTGCCCACAGTTCGGGTTAGTGGCGCCTCATTTGAATCCTCCTCCTCCTGCATGAAGTCAGGGTGGATTGGAGCTGGTTCAGGTCCTCCTTGACCATCTCCTCCCTGATCAGTACCATGGTCATCATCGTCGGAATCATCGGAGGGTAGAGCCACCTGCTCTACATCAGAGTCACTGTCCTCGTGGCGCCATCTCCTTCTTGCCGGCGCCACATAATTCTCCTGGTCCAGATGCCCAAATAACTGCCGGACAGGGGGTTGTACCTGCTTTCCCCTGTTAACCTTCATCCTGCCAAGGTGGTATCATCCATCACCTCGAGCACAACCGCATCCTCCTTCTCCTTCGGTAACATAGGAAGCTTCTAGTCAAAGATCATTTGAAGGAAGCGAGGATACATGCAGAATCCCTCTCTGCCCTTCACCTCTATGTTCTCCACTAAGTAAGTGAAGATCATCCGGGAGAAGCTAAACGGATGGTTCAGCACTAACGCAACATAGGCGTTCTGCATCTGCTCAGAGAGTTCATCGAAGCCTCCTTTCCTTGAGGCAATACATCTGAGCATGACGTGGGCGAGATACTTGAACTGGGGGCAGAGATTGCTCTTGTTGAGCATCCCTGAGTTGATGTCCCCAGTGTACTTTGCCCGTAGGAAACACCCTCTAACAGTCATTGGGTGTAAACGAGTAGGACAGTCACCATCATCTCCAAACTCGAGGACTGTCCTTAGGTCCTCCTCAGTGATCTCTATAGCATGCCCAAGAATGGTGCTCCTAATAGTATATGGCTCCCTGGATCTGTCGACCACAGCGTGTTCCCAAAACGACTGCTGTATCGACCTGTATGGTGTACACTGTGCTGAGATCGCTCTGTATATCCTCGATCTTCTCAGAAATGTGATAATGCCAGAAAAGTCGGCGACATTCCTAGATGTCAAGTCCAAATGAGCACAAATGTTGTGCTTCGTGCTCATAACTCATCGACTAGCCATCTGTCACACAATGTAAGTATACTTTAGTACACACAGAAGAGAGCAAATAAAATCAATGAGTTTCCTACTTTGGTTAGTCAGGCGACTGAGCAACCGAATGAACATAGCCGTGCGACTGAGTAGAACGACTGAGCTTTAAATGAGTGAATTGATTCATACGGGCGACTAAGTCAAGCGAATGGACATAGTCGGGCGATTGAATCATTCGTCCATCTCAGTCGGGCGACTGAGACTAGTCGTCTTCTCAGTCGGGCGATTGGAGTTCATCAGTGTGTCCAGTCACCTACTCGACTGTTTGTCCATTCAAATTCGTGTTTTGAGCTATACTTGATGTTAAACGTTGAAATTTGGCTCATTACACTCAAAAACGACCGATTAAGCATGTTTTAACTTTTGTTTTAACGTTTAGGTTAGTTTTGATTGTCTATTTGGTCGTTAAACTTTCGGTTACTGTTGGGTCAGAATTCTCTCACTTTCGGTTACTGTTGGGTCAGAATTCTCTTGATTCTCGATGTCATTGATCGATTTCAACGATGAAACACCACGAATATTACCTGTTTAAACACAAATGAGTGTTAGAACACACAACACGAAGGTAAATATGAATCAAATGAAATTTTGGCAGCGGTTCGTTAGGTCGGGCGAATAGAGGGGGCGATTTGGGGTGAATGAGCGACTGATGCTGATTCGCCCTGTATTTATACTAGGGCAAATTCCAGTCGGGCGACTGAGCCTAGTCGCCTTGGTCAGTCGGGCAACTGAGTCTCAGTAGTTCAATCTACCCAATCGTTCATCTCCAATCGGGCGATTGAGGTTCATCCAAACGACTGTTATAGTCGGTCACCTCCAATCGTTCGATTTGATTCATTTGCACACCCCATTCGCACGTTTGACCTAGTCGGTCACTTTCAATCGGCCGATTGGGCTCATTCGCATGCCCCAATCGTACGATTGTCTTCAATCGTATAGCCCATTCGTATGACTGATTATACACAACATGAAGTTGTGCGATTGGGCTATACTTGTGCCATCTTAGTCATTTCAGTTATCGACACATAGTTTTCGTTCAACATTTGATAAAACATTATGTGCAATTGATCATCTCAGACATGATCCATTTAACCACCCGATCACCTCAGACATGATCCATTTAACCACCCGATCACCTCAGACGTGATCCATTTAGCCACCCGATCACCTCAGACGTGCTATTTTTATCCTTTCAGAAACAATTTTAAATAAACATTAAGCTCGTTCAGTGACATTAACAGATAACCATACACACAGTCCGACATTGACACACTTATACTAACAAATTTAAAATATTAAACTATGAACAAAATGAACATCTTTTTGTGATTTTGTTAGGGCAGGTTTGTGTAGCCTATTAGCATTGACATTATTTCAAGAACAGACTCAATTGGAATCAGACAGGCATATGCACCATTACTTGGAACATTATTAGTTGATTTCACCTTTCATGATGACATATCACAGTTTGTTCTGATCTAAGACTTCCAAGTACTAACTAGGAATCATGTTTGATATGATACGTAACACACTTTGATCGTTAACTTCAGTCGGTGCATTCAAGACGATTGTCAGTATACTTGTCCACTTAAATTCATACACAGACTTTTGACATACACTGGTAATAAATTATGTTATATTATTTCAAACAACATTTGTGTATTCCACGCTTATATGGTAATCAGCATTCCTTAAAGGACTTTCGAGCGGTCGTTAGGTATTTTTGTAAGAGAAACTATTCTTAGATCTTTCAAAGAGAAGCCAATCCTCAGGTCAGTGCCATCGCACAGCAGAGAGGCGGGAAACAACAATGATGTCTAGAATATGTAGGTCGTGCTTATCCTCAGGTCAGTGCCATCGCACAGCAGAGAGGCACACAACCTATCTCCTTGATAGAGCATTTCTTATTTTCTTTTTCACATAGCGCACCAACAACATAAGTTATCAGCTTGATTACGCTAGTATTCACTTTTTTCGTGCTTTACTCTTTTTGTTGTCATGTGCACACCTTGGTGGCATTTATTTGCTCGTTATCCCTTGTAGATATAGCTGATTGTGTTAACCAGTGATAAGATGGAAACCCGCAGTTGATTGAACCATTTAGTTTAAATTAAGTTTACCAATGACGACTACTTGTCTATTGTGTTGAATCTACTGACACATCATATAATGAACTAGCACCTCCCTAGATTTCACTTTCTCCGTGTAATTACAGTAGCGATTAAACGTACTATCATTTTCCCATTTTGTTATACTTAGACTTCTTTGATTTTTACATTTTCAGTAAATTAAATAACATTTTTGATCTCAAACTCATTTTGTCGTTCCAAATAACTCGATGCCTGTGTACTATCATCTTCCAATTTTAGTCGAGTCACATTTCCTGTTTTGTTGTCTTTGCCTTTTCAGCTTTACTCACCTTCCCCCCCCCCTTTTTTTAAGTAAATAAATACTGAATTGAACCTAATCTCCCCTAAAATTCTAAAAAAGAAAATCTTTTTGTGTTTTTGGATTTTTATAACGACAAGGAAATTAAATAAAAATAAAATAAAAGAAATACTAAAAGTAAAAAAACGATGTCGGACTATGTATCTGTTTCGTCTAATATAACATCACTTTTCTTTTTAACCCCGTTGACCTCTAGCAGATAGAAAAATCGTGGTTTATCAAATTGTTTAGTGTAGAGGTCAGCGCGTTGAAAATCCGTGTTAATTTTGACCACATCAATTAAGTGTTTCTCTTAGCAATCGCGTATGAAATGATACTTTATGCCTATGTGTTTGGTCTTATGATGTTGAACCGGATTTTTAGTTACTGCAATTGCAGCTGAATTATCAACATAGATGGGAGTAGAAGTGAAATGCAAACCGTAATCCCGCATTTGCTGTTGAATCCAAATGATTTGAGAGCAGCAGCTGGCGGCGGCAACGTATTCAGCTTCACAGGTAGACAGAGCAACTGATGTCTGCTTCTTGCACTGCCAAGTTACCAGTCTTCTCCCGAAAAATTGACATCCTGCTAACGTAGACATGTAATTCATTTTGTAGCCTCCATAATCCGAGTCACTATACGCTGTTAGCTCAAAGTCATCATCATGAGGATACCACAACCCCAGTGTTGGAGTACCCTTCAGATAACGAAAAATCCTCTTGACTCCAATCAGATGATTGACTTTAGGTTTTGCCTGATATCGGGAACATAAACATGTGGCATACATGATATCTGGACGAGAGGCAGTGAGGTACATGAGAGATCCGATCATCCCACAATACATGGTGGCATCCACCAAATCCCCATTCTCATCAGGAGCCACATCGTGATTTGTGGCGAGAGGAGTACCGGCTGCAGTGACATTTTCCATATCAAAGCGGCTAAGGATGTCACCGACATACTTAGTTTGATGTAGAAAGATGCCGGTAGTTGTTTGGTCTACCTGTAATCCTAGGAAGAACTTTGTTTCTCCCATGGCACTCATCTCAAACTCAGCCTTCATCACATATTCAAACTCTTTACATAACCCTTCGTTTCGTGAGCCGAAGATTATGTCATCCACATAAATCTGTACCAAAAGCAAAACACCATCCTTCTCTTTGATGAACAATGTACAGTCAATCACACCCCTGCGAAAGCCATGTTTCAACAGATGGGTGGAGAGCTTTTCATACCAAGCTCGAGGAGCCTGATGTAGCCCATACAGAGCCTTGTCTAACTTGTAGACTCTGTCCCGATGATAAGGATCTTTGAAACCTTTGGGTTGACTAACATATACCTCTTCACGGATTTCACCATGCAAGAAAGCACTCTTAACATCTAGTTGATAAACTTTGATTTTCATGTAAGAGGCGTAGGCTAGAAAGATACAAATGGCTTCCATTCTAGCTACTGGAGCAAAGACTTCATTGTAGTCGATTCCTTCGACTTGTCTGAAGCCTTGGACAACCAATCGTGCCTTGTTTCTGATAACAACACCCTGGTCGTCCTTCGTGCACTTTAGTACCCATTTGGTACCAATTACCTTGACTCCTTTGGGTCGGTCAACAAGAGTCCACACACCAAGCTTCTTGAACTGTAGCAACTCATCTTGCATAGCATTGACCCATCCTTCATCCTTAAGGGCATCACTTACGTGTTCGGGTTCAATTTGAGAGACAAAACATCTGTAAGCTCCATCATTCACGTAGCCCTTCTCCATTACTTCAGCGTAATCAGCAGTGTACAATCTACTTCTAGTCTGCACGCCGGAGTGGAGATCACCAATGATAGCATCTTGCGGATGACTCGTACTGATCCTAGTCATGGGAGTTGTAGGAACGACGACTTCAGAGTCCATAGTGGTGACTGGAGGTTCAGTATCTGTATTTCCAGATGTCGGAGCAGCAGCTGAAGAGCTTCCTTCATGATCAACATTAGGTGACTGTGCTGGTTTAGATGCTTCTTCATCCTCTGATAAGTCTTCACTATCAATCTGATCGGCTGAGGCAGATCTCGATGACCCACTTGCGGGAGTGGTATTGCTAGTATCCAGATCCGGTGAGTTGAGAACATCGTGCATCATCTGAGTAGCAATATCATCATCTGAAACTAACTGAGGAAGATTGAATGATTTGAAAAAGCCATCGTAGTCGAAGAATGACGATGGTCCTTTTCCAGCAGGGGGAATAGTGAAACGTTGAACATCAACATTGCACCATACTTCTACCTGACCTGTAGAGTTGTTGCAAACTCGTTTGTCGGGTATAATGTATCCCAGAAAGATCCCCTGATCTGCCTTTTCATTGAACTTGCCTTGTTGAGTTTTCTTCAGAAGAGTACAAGGAGCACCGAAAGGTTCCAGATACTCCAGGTTTGGCTTACGCTTCTGTAGCAACTCATAGCAAGTCTTCCCGTGCCTCTTCACTACTGACACACGATTAAGTGTGTAGCAGGCGTTGGCGACAGCTTCGTTCCAGAACTGTACTGGCAGTTTTGAGTCTGCCAACATAGTCCTGGCTGTCTCGATCAGACTCTTGTTCTTTCGCTCAGCAACTCCATTCATCTGTGGTGTGTATGCAGAGGTGAATTGATGAACAATTCCCTTTTCTTTGCAGAATGCATCCATCCACTGATTCTTGACTCGGTTCCATTATCTGAACAAATCTTTCGCACTTTAAGCTTGTAAAGTGACTCAAGAGAGGTGACCAGCACTTTGAGTGACTCAAATGTTTCAGATTTAGCTTTCCGAAACATTACCCACGAGAATCGCGAGTAGTCATCGGTGACTACGAAGCAGTACCAGTCTCCAGCGATACTCTTCGTGCTAACTGGACCGAAGAGATCCATGTGCAGCAACTCCAGGGGCATCTCGATAGAATGAACATTCTTGGTCTTGTGAGATTTCCTAGTTTGCTTTCCTTTCTTGCATGAGACACAGAAATCGGGAAGTTTGAAGTTCTTGAAAGGAACTCCATCAACTAGGTTGTTATGAATCAGGTGATTCATCTTCCGATGATTAATGTGTCCCATTCTTCTGCGCCACGAAATGGAGTCCTTCTCTGTTGCTTTAAATAAGAAACATTGAACAGTAGAAGCACTAGTAGAAGCATTAGACATATCTAGAACATACAAGTCATTATATCTAGATGCTGACATTAATACCTGCTCCTCTGGAATATCCATTTCTTTCTTTAGAATATAGCATTTGCGATTATCAAACATTACTTTGAATTCCTTGTCGCAAATCTGAGACACAGAAAGCAAATTGTTTTCTAACTGCTGAACAAAGTTGACTTTGTCGAACCTTACCTTCTCATTACCTACTTCACCCTGAGCGGTAATGTATCCTCCTTTGTTACCAGCAAATGAAACATGTCCCCCTTTAATTTGTTTGACATTGAACAGGAGAAACTTGTTTCCCGTCATGTGCCTGGAAGCTCCGCTATCAACTATCCATGTATTTGTAGACGCACTATAGCGGACGACCTGCATATATGAGAAAATCATCAGTTAAGGATGGGGACCCAAGCCTTGACTGGCTTGGGTTTCCCAGAGGAATCAACCATCATGAATTCGACCCACTGTCCTTTATCAGTGGGTGGAATCTCAACTTTCAGATTGTCCTTGCTTTCAGACACACCAGTTGTCTTGGCTTTCCATAAACCATCCCTGTGAAAGGATTGTTTATGGTAAACCTTAGACTGATTTACAGTTTGAGCATATGGTTTAGATTCAGAAACAGGTTTTACCTCTGGCATCACGGACTTGTCGGGGACTTGTCTGTTTTGCATTTGGCGTGGTGGAGACGAAAACGAACTAGAAGGTGTTTTAGACCTAATAGGTGTTTTCGATCTAACTGGAGTCTTAGAACGCTGTTTTGAATCTACTTTGACTTTGTCGTTTAGCTCAACCTTAATTCTTGGTGTCTGATAGCGAGGACAATTAGTCAAATATGACCGCGCTGACCACAAGTATAGCAGGATCTCCATTCATCAGGGCTAGGAGATCTTTTGTGGGGTGGTGAATAAACCTCAGATTCTTTCTTTTTATTATCACTTTTAAGATTTTCACCTCTTTGACAAATTTAACTTGTTTAACATTGTTTGTCTTTTGTCTTTGAGACTGAGGATTATCTTCTTTCACTGGTTTAGTTTAAGTGTTTTTGGAAATCTTAGGTAGTGTGGAAGTTGACCTTTTACCCAACCCAAGAGATGCTTGAACATTCTCTTCCACTCGTTTGCCAGTGATTTGTGAGCTTGTTGTGCTTGATGCAGAATCCGTCTGGTCAGGAACCGAAGGAGCAGAGTTAACTGCTGTATCAGGATCACTGACTAGAGGAGTTGTCACCACATGATCCTTTATGGGGTTATCATTAATTGGACGTTGTTTGATGTTTAAAAAGGACTCATGTGGTGGTGGCACAACTTTATAAACCAAACCCTCCCCATTGTTGCGTTCTTTAACCAAGTTCTTCAAAATATGTGAGGAACTAGCTAGACTGTGGAGTCTTTGTTTCAAAGACTCGTTTTCAACTTGTAAAACCGCTCGTTCCTTCTTAGTTTCTTCTATTGTCTTTAAATAAAACTTTATGTCATTTTCTTGGTTAAAGGCAACAATTTCAGTTTCTTTTAACTGTTTCTTTAAAGCATCAATCTTTTCTTTATAACTGTTTTCATTCTGTTTTAAGATTCTGTTTGCTTCAGTGCACAATTTTAAATCATTTACTAAGTTATCATTATGATTTAATACCCTAGCAAATTTCAGGTCAATGCTTTCCCTAAATTTTTCACAATCAACACAAGCATGTTTAGTAAATAATTCATCCTTTGATTCTACCTGTGCCGATGTAGACATTCCAGCCATGAAAGCATTTTGGGGTTCAGATTGTGCTTCAGACGCAGCATTCAGTTCATTCTCCACAAACTGATCATCATCAGCTATGTCATCATCCAATTCAGCAGTGTCAGGCTCAGCTGAGTTCTCCCCCTCACTTGCTGAGTCTTCATTTAGATCCTCGACAGAAGCTATGTTGGCTTCACCATCAGATAAGAACCGGAAGGACCAGTCCTGTCCTTCATCACCTTATGCCACTAGAGCCTTGGAATCATTTCCTGCTGGAACTGGCTTCTTATCTTTATCTTGCCTGTTGAAAGAGGAGAAAGGATTTCCGTTCCCAGTCTTTTTAGGCTTCACACATTCCCTCTTGAAATGTCCTTTCTCCCCGCAGTTGAAACACGTGACTTTGGACTTGTCAAAACCAAAGGTAGTATCTTTTGTAGCCACGAGGTTCTACCCTATCTTCTTAACAAACTTCTTTGCACGTCGCACAGAACTTGCAAGAGCCCACATGATATCCATCCTCTCCAATTCATTTTCATCCACCTGTTCATAATCTTCATCAGCCAAGTGGCAGTTTCCTATCTTCCCTGCAACCAAACCATCATAGGAATGAACCACTGTAACAAGTAGGTCCATGTGTTCCTTGGCCACTTCCACAGTGACTTTACCCAGGTTCTCAGTTATTAACTTCGTCGAGTGAGCTTCAGCAATACTGTGTTGAACCCCTGATGAAACAGATGACTCACCCCCAAACGATGAGCTTTGACCAGATGTACTAGAAACAAATGCAGTCTGCAGAGGAGCATTGGAAGACTTTGCAATTGGAGTTGGAGTCACATTGTAAAGAGTAGGATCCTGAGCATATGCACCCTTCTTCGCCTTATACTTATGTCTAACTTCTTCCTCTCTCAGTTTCAGAATGAAGTCATTTATATCTAAAGTCTCGAGAACTGAATTGTGTCTCAAGGTGGAAATAAATGAATCCTATTTTTCTAGAAGACCTTCAGCTAAGCTAGCGACCTTTTCTTCTTTAGACGTTGTTACCCCATGAGTGTGAAGCTCACTCATTAGATGATAGAAGCGGTCAATAATGTCGTCCAAGCTCTCGTTCCCAATAGCAGAGAAATTGTCAAACTCCTTTTTGAGAGCTTTGGCCTTCAAGGATTTCAGAGTTGAGCTCCCTTCATACCTTTTCTCGAGAGCTTTCCAGAACTTTTTACTCTGTTTCTGATCCGAATACTGATGGAAAAACTCTTTAGGAATAGACTGGGTGAGCATAGCATAAGCCTTCTTTTCAGCATTATAGGCAGTTTTTTGAGCATCAGTCATTCCACTCAACGTTAATGGCAAACCATCAGCACCAACTGGCATTGTGTAACCAGTCTCAATAGAATTCCATAGATTAGTGTCCACGCCATTGAGATGAATCTCAAACCTTTGCTTCCACTGCGGGAACTCATCAATGGATAGAAGCATAGGCGGCTTATTGTGATTACCAATCTCATTCTCCAGAAGCAGTAGGTTCTGGATCCTTGAGTCTTTCCCTACTGAGAATGCGACGTTTTCTGAGTCCATGATGAATGTTGACTTAAACTTGAAACACAGACTGTTTATGCGATTGAAGAATACGACTGTGATGCGATTGAATTCAACCGTGCGATTGAACAGGCGACTGAGCTACAATCGTGTGATTCAACACAATCGGGCGACTGGACACGGCGACTGACTCAATCGGGCGAATGAACTAGCGACTGGACTTCAGTCGTACGATTGAGATAATCGTGCGACTGAGACTGCTGAAATCGAGAATTTTCGTAGCTTTTGACCTAAAACGCACGTTTTGACACCCTAGACGGCTGTAAGTCAAAAAAGATTGAATTTTCAGAACATGCACACATAAAGACTCGATTTTTAGCAGAAAAAGAAGATCTTTTTGCTTAAAAACGTAGACTTTTTCACAAAAACGATTGAATCAACGAAGAATCAAGAGCCTATGCTCTGATACCACTTGTTAGGACCGAGTACGTACGGAGTACTAACTGATTCTTCGTTGTACCAGATCAAATAGTGCGGAATCCTATTTGATTGGCGATCCAATCAGGGAGAACGAAATCAAGATCAAACCTAACGATTAGAAAACGTTAAGAATGGAATAGGAATGATCTCAGACGTTCTGTGAAGTTGGAATGGACGAACTTGACGTTCTGGGTCGACTAGGGTTTCAAGTATTCAAAGTGTTACGTTTTTCCACGAATTAAGTGGTATTTATAGGTTACAGATCTCATTCGTAAGACTGAGCCTTGCGACTGGCTCAGTCGTGCGACTGAGTCATACGATTGGTTCATTCGTACGCTTGAGTCAGTCTTATGACTCAACCGTCCGATTAACTCAATCACCTAGTTCAGCCGTGCGATTGGACCATTCGCATGGTCCAGTCGTGCGACTAAATCTAGACACTTAGTTAAACACATTCTTGAACCTTTACTGATTCAGAACTATGTCTCACAACTGTAAACCTATATAACATGGTCATATATGCGTGTAATAATAAATAATGTAAGTAGATATAACATTAAATAACCAACAACCATATATAGAAGAGATTCTCATTATATTGATTCAACATTACATATGAGTTACAAGAAGAAGTTCTATTACATTTAAGCTCACTAGACTAGAACTGGGGACATGTGTACCAACAGATACCAATAAACTTAAAGGTTTTGGCTGCATTGGTTCAGGGGGAGTTTGTTGGACCAAAAGAACCAATGAGCCAGATCAGAAAAACCTTTCAGTCCCACAGACATCATAACAACTAAAGAAGACTTCATCAGCTGCAGACAAAGTCTGAAGATAAAGTCTAAAGACAAAGTCTAAAGACAAAGCCTGAAGACAAAGTCTGAAGACTAAAGCTGAAGACAAAGTCTGAAGATTAAAGCTGAAGACAAAGTCTGAAGACTAAAGCTGAAGACTAAAGTCTGAACACAAAGTCCGAAGACAATGTCTGAAGACAAAGTTTGAAGACTAAAGCTGAAGACAAAGTCTAAAGACTAAACCTGAAGATAAATTCTGAAGACTAAAGCTGAAGACCAAAGTCTGAAGACAAAGTCTGAAGACAAATTCTGAACACTAAAGCTAAAGACAAAGTCTAAAGACTAAAGCTTAAGATAAAGTCTGAAGACTAAAGCTGAAGACAAAGTCTGAAGACTAAGGTGCTGTTTGTTTTTTCTACAGGAAAACGTCTGTAGTCTGCGGACCACATCTGCAGACATCTGCAGCAGAAGAGATGGACTAAATGTCTGCAGTCTGCAAGAAAAAGACTGTTTGTTTTGTTTAACATCTGCAGAATGCTGAAATATTCTGTAATTAAACTAAATTTATTTTTTAAACTTTAAAAACAACTAATAAATTAATATATAAATAAAAGTCATAGAAATATATTAAAATATAAATAAAAGTCATACAACACTACAATAATATTCATAAAATCATACGATTACATTTATAAATCGTTTATTCGACATTCTGCATTAACTACTCAGCAAACGAAGGTTTCAAAACGGAAATGGTGCCATCCTCTTCAATATAGGGAACCGTGCTTTCAAAACACCAAACGAACGCTCAATAACATTTGTTTTAACGAATTTCCGAAGGCGGGAAGACACTTTTAACTCATCTTCTAACTTTTGGGTAGATGAATTGCTTTCTCCTATACTTGTGGTGGTTGATGACACTACTTGAACTACTAGTTGATCTTTGCTTGTACCATTTGTTGATTTACTTTCTATTAAGAATGCTAAACACACAATCAGACCATAGTTTGCAAGAGTTAGCAAATTGCAAAAGGATTATGAAACAGATTATTTGATCACCTAATTGATTAGGTGGCATTTAAATAGATTAGCCAACTACTCAAAACATTCAACAATATGATTATTACTAACTAAAATAGCTAATGCCATATGTTCACTTTTCTTAAGGCATATCCAAACACCCCTAAATGCGCAAACTCCATCAATCATTCAATTTAGCATCACCATAATCAAGTCCCAGATAACAGGGAAAAAACCTAAATTCTATCAGAAACCAAATACAAGAGTTCTTGATAGAGCAAATGATAAATTACCTCAAAACACCACTTTAGAGGGGAGTTTTACACAAACAATATAATCAACTTAAATGCAATAAAAAATCCAACAAAGATGCAACAAACAATTAGAAAAGCAATAATTAGATTCAAGCAAAAATCTTGCATCAAGTAAACATAAACAAATTTAAGGGCTTAATCATTAACTGAACTTACCACAGTGAGTACTGATCCCCAATTTCTAAACAAACCCAAAATCAGATGTAATAATCGAGACCCATCTGAAGTACATATGGGAGATGGTGACACACCCTTGGATAGACACTCATCTCCACATGGTTGAAGGAGAAAAGCAATGAATTTTTACTTGCATACAACAAAAAACCACCTAAAAAAACACCACAAAGATTGGATTTTTAGTGAAAGATCGCAATCTTGTACACCCAATCTTGAATTTTACCAGAAAATGACAAAAAAGAATTGGAAAATTTGATGGTTTTGCAACAGTGAAGCGGAGATGGCGACGGTGGCGCGGTGGCGACGGTGGCGGGCCGAAGGGGGAAATCGGGCAGAAGCGGGCGACGGTGGCAGGCAGAAGGGGGAAAGTGGGTAGAAGGGGGAAAGCGGGTAGAAGGGCGACGGTGGCAAGGTGGCGGCGGAGGCGAGGTGGCGACGATGGCGATGTGGGGACGAGAATGGAGCAGGCGACGGTGGCGAGGTGGCGACGGTGGCGGTTGTGGGGAGGAGGAGTGGGGTGTGGGTATGTGGGGAAGAGGGGTAGTGGGGTTCAAATGAACTCTGAAGAGTTTAGAAGAGGTAGTGAAGACCTTGTTCCACTTCTTCTCTGTGCAGACGTCAGGAAGATGTTTTTTAATGAAACGTCTTCTAGAAAACAAATAGTCTGCGAAGTAAAAACCTCTTCCCGCGTCTGCGAGCGCACAGATGAAGAGATGGGGAAGATGTTTTTTGAAAAAACAAACACCCCTTAAAGCTGAAGACAAAGTCTGAAGACTAAAGCTGAAGACAAAGTCTGAAGACCAAGTATTCAGCGGTTGTCACAACAGCTGAAGAAGTACTTTTCAGTAGTTGTGATGGTTTCCTTTCAGTAGTTGTCTTTATATTTTCAGTAGATTGTAGTCAGTAGTTTAGTAAATGTAAAACGTCTGAAGAGCTTACACTTCAGATGTTGTAGTTTCAGTAGTTGTAGAATTAGCTGGTACTTAAACTTTTATTGCAAGAATATGTCCTCAGCTGTTATGGACATCTTCAGTAGTTTCGGTTATTTTCAGTTTTTTATGTAATCGGTTAGATGTCACTATCAGGTGACATCTGCTGATGTCACCTTTCCTCTATAAAAGGAAAGTTGACCTAATTATAATCACCGAAGCTTATGAATGAATGAGAACATTCTCTTTTGCAGAAAACTTTCTCTCTCTATAACCGTTACTATTTGATTGAATATTCATCTTGTTCTTGCTTAAATTTCATCTAATTCTAGTACTGTTCTGCTGCAAATCATAACCTAATTGATCAAACTAGATCTTAGATCCTTTCATCCACCACCAAAACAAGCGGAGAAGAAGCAAAGGTTGCTTCAAGTGACCCATGCTTCAAGTGTGGGGAGATTGGACATTGGGCAAGGAATTGTCCAGTCTATCTGAAAGAGTTGCAAGCTAAAAGGGATGTCGGGCAATCCTCAGGTACAATTTACATGATTCATATTGATCTAAACTTAATATCCTTTAACACATGGGTATTGGATACCGGATGTGGAACACATATTTACAACTTATTGCAGGGGTTCAAAAGAAGTAAGGACTTCAAGAAAGGAGATGTTAGCCTCTACATGGGGAATGGGGCAAAAGTTCAAGTTGAAGACCGAGGGGACTACATCTTGAAGTTTCCAAATGGTTTGGAAGCAATTTTGAACAATGTTTTGTATGCTCCTAGTTTGACTAGGAACATTATTTCTATTTCCCAATTAAAACAATATGGTTATGTTTTAACATTTATTGAAAATGAAATTCATATTTCTTTAAATGGCATATTTTATTTTAAAGCTATTCCTATTAATGGTATTTATGAATTGGATTGTGAAAACACATTATATCATAGCTCATTGTACCAAACCACCACCAAGAAACTCAAATTGGATTTGAGTGATACCTATCTTTGGCATTGCCGTCTTGGTCATATAAACAACAAACGCATACAAACACTTCTAAAGAACGGTCATTTAAAAGCAAGTGAATATGATTCATTTGATGTATGTGAATCTTGTTTAAAAGGTAAAATGACTAAGGCACCTTTTAGTGGCAAACCCAAAAGGGCAAAAGATTTATTAGGCATCATACATTCAGATGTATGTGGTCCTTTTAAGCCAATGACTAGGAACCATGAAAGATACTTCATTACCTTTATCGATGAATATAGTCGATATGGTTATGTGTACTTGTTAAGACATAAAGATGAAGCTTTTGAAATGTTCAAAATCTTCCAAAATGAAGTAGAAAATCAACTCAATAAGAAAACAAAAATTCTCCGCACCGATAAAGGAGGTGAATACCTAAGTGATGCTTTTAGAGATCATCATAGAAGTTGTGGTATCGTCTCACAACTATCTCCACCTGGAACACCATAACACAATGGTGTGTCTGAGAGGAGAAATCGAACTCTATTGGATATGGTTTGATTTATGATGGCTAAAAGCTCATTGCCTCTATCATTATGGGGTTTCGCTTGGCTCTCGGCGGCTCATATTTTGAATATGGCCCCAACCAAGAAAGTGGAAACAACACCTTTTGAAATATGGCATGGAAGGGTTCCATCACAATCATATTTAAAGGTATGGGGTTGTGAGGCTTATCTTAACACTCCCACCTCAAACAAGTTAGAAAGTCGTTCCACTAAGTGTATCTTCATTGGATATCCTAGAGATTCTATAGGATATTATTTCCATGATCCATTGGAACAAAGGAATTTGTTTCCAAGAAGGCTGAGTTCTTAGAAGCTAAGTTCCTTATGAAAGGAACTAGCGGTAGAACAGTGGATCTTGAGGAGGATCAAGAAACATAAACCGATACACGTTTGGTTTACACTATCACTCAACATCAGGATGTTGAGGATGATCAAATGGTTGATCAATACACATAAAACATTCGCAGATCTGATAGAATTAGTAATCCACCTGAAAGATATGGATTTTTCATGGATGGATGCTATGTGGTAGATTCTGATGAACCAACCACTTATCATGATGTAATGGCCAATTTGGATTATGACAAATGGCTTGAAGCCATGAACGTTAAGATGCAATCCATGTATGACAACCAAGTATGGGACATGGTTGAACCACCTCTTAACTCCAAGATAGTTGGAAGTAAGTGGGTTTTCAGGAAGAAAACTGATATGCATGGAAACTTGGATAATTATAAAGCTAGACTTGTAGCAAAAGGTTTCACTCAAACTCAAGGGGTTGATTATAATGAGACCTTCTCACCCGTTGCAATGCTAAAGTCTATTAGGATATTATTTCCCATAGCTGCTCATTTTGATTTTAAGATTTGGCAAATGGATGTCAAAACTGCTTTTCTAAATGGATATCTTGAGGAAGATGTCTATATGGTTCAGCCTGAAGGTTTTGTCAATCAAAAGCAATCCTAATAAAGTATGCAAGTTGAAGAAATCAATCTATGGATTGAAGCAAGCATCAAGAAGTTAGAATCACCGTTTTGATGAAGAGATAATCAAATTTGGGTTGATCAAAAACGCTGATGAAGCATGTGTATATAAGAAAGCTAGTGGGAGCATCATCACTTTCCTATTATTATATGTCGATGACATTCTACTATTTGAAAATGACATTCCAACCTTAGAGAGAGTAAAAGCCTGGCTTGGAAGCTGTTTTTCCATTAAGGATAAAGATCTATAGGGATAGATCAAGGCGGTTGATAGGTTCAAATCAAAGTGCATACATTCATAAGATCTTGAAAAGGTTCAAGATGGAAAACTCTAAGAAAGATGCGGTACCTGTCCAAAGAGGAACCATATTGAGTAAGACTCAATGTCCAAGCTCAAAGGATGAGCAAGAAAAAATTAAGGGAATCCCGTATGCGTCTGCTATAGGATCCATCATGTATGCAATGATATGCACTAGACCGGACGTGTCATGCGCTTTGAGCATTACAAGCCGATACTAACAAAATCTTGGAAAACAGTCATTGGATGGTTGTTAAGAACATACTTAAGTACCTAAGGAGCACCAAAGGCATGATCCTAATCTATGGATCGGGTGAGGAGAAACTCGTAGTAAAGGGTTACACGGATGCGAGTTTCCAAACTGATCGGGATGACTCATGATCACAATCGGGATACATTTTCATCTTGAATGGAAGAGCAATTTCTTAGAAGAGCTCTAAGCAAGATGTGGTGGCAATATCAACTACAGAGTCAGAATACATTGCCGTTTCATTAGCAGCTCAGGAAGCTGCATGGTTAAAGAAATTTATTGCTGATCTAGGGGTGGTCCCTTCCATTCAGGACCCCCAAGAAATTCTTTGTGATAACGATGGTGCGATTGCTCAAATCAAGGAACCCCGTGCACATAAAAAGAATAGGCACATTAAACGGAGATTCAACTATATTTGGTTATAATGGTTCAACTAATATTCCTACGTTGCATGTTTAAAATCCATGAATAAATCATTTACTCGGAACGTCCGTAGCCGTTCATGCTTGTGGGAACAAGTATGAAGATAAGACTATTATGAACTTGGATTGGTCGATATTCATATGGATGAATATAGAGCAAAGGGTTGCTGCCAAAGTTCATAGATACTTGTGGGATACAAATATTGGACTGACCTGCATGTCAAATATTACTACATGGAATCTTCCTTATTGATCATAAGTAATTTTGAGTAAAGGCGAATATCATTTGGTATCCTCTGACCTGAGATACATATTTGGTCTTGATATTTACCGAATATTATGCTTTGATTTAGTTCTTCGCTAGTTTGAAACATGTAAGTACATAAGTCTGAGTTCAGGTATAATACAAGGTAATTGTGAGAGACGTATGTAGTGAAGATGGGATTTGTCCCTCTTATTCGTTGAGAGTAAGATGTCTAAGGCCTGATAAAGTTAAATTAATACAAAATGATTATTCTGTGTCTCTGGGATTTAACATGACATCAGTGAAAAAAGGATAGATGATTGATTCACCTAAAACATTTCGAGTTAGGTACTTGAAGGGGATGATGTTATTGAATGGCACTAAGTCATGCGTATTAAGGGTACTAAACCCCATTGTCAGGCGGTATTTACTGCTTGCATCAATCTTCTATGAATCTTGTGTAAGTGGGTGATTGTTGGATCTTGTATGCCCAAGACACATACAATATTGATGTGGTCAGTACGTTATGATCCAAGTCGGGTCATACCCAATAACAAGCTAAACAAACACCAATAAATATTCATTTGGTGATAAGATCAAACAAATAAATATTGATACCAATTTAGAAAATGGGTTTTCTAAAACATTGCATTTGAAATAAAAAGAAACAAATTATATGGATAATTTGTTCTAGAGAAATTATTTGTTACATTATTTAAGTAAGTTGAATAATAACAAATAAAAGTATGATAATGTTATAAAATTAAAAGGGGTTTTGATTTTATAAGTCTTATGATTAAAGAGTGCAAATTATATGAAATAAAAATGGCGGGAACCCATTTTAAATAGGCCAATTTTGGCCGCCCCTTACATGGGGTTTTGGGGTGGTTAGTCTTGTTTTAATACAAGTCTTCTCCTTCCTTGCATACTTCCTAGATCATCACACATTTTCTCTCGCACATGCAAGAAGCTCCCTTCTTTCTTCTCCACTAAAATTTCAAAATTTTTGGCTTTGAAGAACCTTTGGCTGAAAAGGAGCTCATCTTGGCTGGATTTTCGAGTTTGCAGGAAGGGATTAGGGTCTTGGTGTTCTACTACCTAACAAGTAGGTGTTTGGAAGAGCTTGTGGGTATACAAGCTTGAGGCTTTCTTCCTTGAGGGCTGCACATACAAGAACATCATCATCTTCTTCATATCATCCTTATTAGAACATCTTGTTCTTGAAAGATAGTTCAAGAACACCCTATGGTTGCATTTTCATGTTAGATAGCATGGTATTTCACATATATAAATGATCCTTGTTCTTGGGTTTTGTTTTTGGTTTAAAATGGTTCATATTTTCAGATTATTAACAACATGTTTAAACCCTAATATCCGCTGCGTTTTGAAGTTTAAATGGTTAAACTTGCTTTGATAAACACGTTACAAAACCCTACACCTGTAACTCCTACGGAAGCACTAAATACTTCCGTAGAAGTTCATGCGGAAGATACTCACAATGCATCTGATGTACAAACTCATTAAAAATCATTCTACTTCCAATGATGAACATGAAGAAAACCTTGATTACTCCATAAATTCATCACCTTAGCTGAATCCATATGTATTAATTGATATGACTAACTTGGAATCATCCATTCCAGTTGAATCTATTCCAACAACCAGAATTCCATGTCTCATCCAACAAACAACATAATTGAAGATCTAAATGAAATAACCACAATAAGCCAAGGGGGAGCTGCAAACATTTGTTTGTTTACTTGTTTTCATTCACAAGTTGTCCTCCAAACATCACAGCTAATCTAAAAGAGCTCCAGTAATTCAGAAAGCAGAAAGTATGGAATCTTGTTGATCTGCCTGAAGGTCAACATCCAATTAGGACAAGGTGGCTCTTAAAAAATAAAGTAGATGACAGAGGTATTATTGTGAGAAACAAAGATAGGCTGATTGCATAAGGCTATACTCAAGAAGAAAGGATAGACTATGATGAAGTGTTTCCACCTATTGCAAGAATTGAAGCAATAAGAGTATTTCTAGCCTATGCTTCATATAAGAAGTTCACTATATATCAAATGGATGTCAAGTCTGCCTTCCTGTATGGGAAAATAGATAAAGAAGTCTATGTAGCTCAACCTCCTGGTTTTGAAAATCCTGACTACCCACATAGGGTATACAAGCTAGACAAATGTAAGCCCCAATCCCGGGATGCTTACAGCTGGTCAATCATTGTACATAAAACATAAAATATACATTTACATCTATGAAAAACATCATAACAGAATAATTTAAAACCATTTCATATATTAATGACTGCTTTTGCAAAATAATTAATCATTGTTAACAGTTACAAAATATTGTCGTTTGCATTACATCATAAAAATGTTATAGTTATAAAAATGGATGCCATCCCAAATATGCTGTGTAGCTACCCCGTGCCATCCTCAGCAACAATTACCTGCCAATTGGAAAATACATAAAAGTCAGCGTTGCTGAGCGAGTTCTAGTTTTAAAATAAAATATACTTTACTTTCATTTAAAACCTTCCTTTACATTCATACGTGATCAAGCATCATACATACACATAGATAATAGCATTATTATCTTTCATAATTCGTTCCATAATTTTCATTCATTCATCCTCGTACGCCATCGTTATCATTTACTTTCATTCCTAATCTTCCTTATTTATCTGTCGTACATTTGTTAACTTCCGAAAATGGTACCCCGAACATTGTGCACGAAGCTGACCCAATGGCCTGGGGCAAGTACATTCATCATTGTCATTCAAATTTCATTCCAGACCAATGCCATGTGCTATAGCCTGAATATTATGCACGAAGCTAGTTACTGGGCCTGAGGTATATCATAGATCTCGAACATTGTGCACGAAGCTTACTCCAGTACCTAGGGAAAGCGACAAGGATTCCATACGTAGGTCAATGACAAGATTAGACCCCAGTGTGCATCCTTCCGGGGTAGCTAACCCGCAAACAGTTGAGCTAACACCCTTTATTGGGTGTGAACCTCAATACATTGCTTGCAAGACTTTCTCACATTCGTTCATTCATTAATGCATGCATTCATTCTTACTTTATGTTCCACTTATCATTATCATTAAATCCGCTTTACGTTACACAATACTTTGCATTCATTCCATAATCATAACACGTAAGTCATGGAATAAAACATAATAGCAACATAAGATCAACATAACACATTCATACATAGCATCACATTAACATCACATACCCCATCACACAACACAAACATCATGCATCACCCATTCACATACACATACATATGCACAACAGGAACATGTCAACATAAAACATAACCGACCCTCCGCGGGACAGCGGGGGTTCGGGGGCGACAACCCTTAGTGGGGTCCAAGGGGCAACGCCCCTGGCTGGGGTCGTGCTGGAATCTTTGCTGCAGTTTTCCTAGCAGTTTTGCTAGCATCTTCCCTGCCAGTTTTGCTGCCAGTTTCGCCCAACGTTCTTTGGAAATTCAACACTGTGAATCTACCTATGAAACAATAGTTTCGTAGAAGGATCCATAATTTTGCTGGACGACTACACAATGTCGCTGGAAAAGCCCTTAATTTCATAGAACAGGCTGAAATTACGAACCAACCCATTATTGGCCCAAAACTTCAATTTTTAAACCCAAAACCTTGGTGTGTTACCCAATAAGCTATATCTAAGCTTCTTACATGTTTTCTTACACAAAAACATGAGTTTTGGTCAATTCTTTAACACTTTCAAAAACCCCAAGCGCCAGAATCCGGTTCTAATCAAAAGGTAAGATTAAATGATGTTTCTTACCTGGATTCTTGGTCTTTCCTTGTTGTTTTGATGCCCACGAACACCGATCTTCAATCTCTTGATCAACCGAGCCTTGAATCTCCACTTTCTCTCTCTGCACTCTCTCTCTAGAACTTGGTGTTGAGTTACAAATGAGAGTGACTCAAGATTATCCGTTTATATATACCAGTCATTCCCGGGACCTTAAACTCGCCAAACACATAACCTGTGAAGTTTACTCTGTTCATAATCCATTTCTCGCTTATTTTCATTAAATAACACGGACTAAGCTCGTTATTATTAATTAGCTCGTTTCGACTTTATTCCGGGTGTTACAAGTCCACCCCCCTTATTTAGGTTTCGTCCTCAAAACCTGTTAGTCGCTGAATAATTGAGGGTAATGCTGTCTTATCTCCTCCTTAACTTCCTAAGTGGACTCTGACCCCTTCCTGTGCTTCCACGATACTCGCACTAGTGGAACCACTTTATTCCTTAGCCTTTTCTCTTTGTGATCGATGATTGCCACTAGTTGCTCCACAAAATTGAGTTGTTCATCAACTTTGATATCCTCTAGCGGCACCACCATACCCTCAGCGGCTAAGCACTTGGGCAGATGAGATACATGGAATGTCGGGTGAATTCCACTCAACTCATCGGGTAGTTCCAACCTATAGGCCACCTCTCCTACTCTATTAATGATTCCGAAAGGACGTATGTATCTCGGGATCAACTTTCCCCACTTCCTAAACCGAATGATGCCCTTCGAAGGTGAGACTTTTAACATAACCCTGTCACCCACCTGAACTCAATCGGTCTACGTTGTTTATCGGCATACGACTTTTGCCTATCCTTAGCTTCCTTCATAAAGGCTTTGATTCTTTCCAGCTTCTTAGTCATAGCCTCGACCACCTCGGCGCTCCCTAATTCTTATGGCCGATATCAAACCAACAAGCGAGTGTTCTACATCTCCTACCGTATAACATCTCATAAGGGGGCATACCAATGCAAGCATGGTAATTGTTGTTATATGAGAACTCCGCTAACGGTAAGTGGTCATCCTAAATTCCTCCAAAATCAATGGCGCATGCCCGAAGCATTTCTTCTAATGTCTGAATAGTCCTTTTCAACTGACCATCCATCTAAGGATGATAAGCTGTGCTAATGTCTAACCTCATTTCCATAGCATCATGGGCTTTCTTCCAAAATTTGGATGTAAACTGGGTGTCACGATCAGAAACAATAGACACCCCGGCACACCATGACGAGTTACATTCTCCTTGATGAATAGATCTGCTAATCTTTTAGAGGAATACATCTCGCGGATCGGTAGGAAGTGAGCACTCTTTGTCAATCGATCAATTATCACCCATATGGCAATATACCCTTTCACAGTACTGTAACTTCGTAATAAAGTCCATGGTGATATGCTCCCACTTTCACTCGGGTATATCCAAAGTTTTGATCTCCCCGTATGGTTTCTGATGCTCCGCCTTCACTCGTAAGCAAGTAAGGCACTAACTCACGTACTCCACTACGTCGCGCTTCATACCCGGCCACCAATAATCTTTCATCATATCTTGATACATATTCGTGGCACCAGGATGAATAGAGTATCAAGTCTTATGAGCCTCATCCATTATCTTCCTACGTAAATGCCCATAACAAGGATTCCACATCTGTCCGAATCGAGGTTTAACACCGTGAGAGTTTTCACCCAACTCCGCGACTAGACCTCTCATCCTATCAGAGTTACGATGATCTTCCTTCAGTGCCTCATCTTGAAACTCTTTGACATGTTTCATCACATCAGAGGCCATAATCAATTGGTAGGTCTTCACTCGAATCGGCTCGGGTCTAACCTTTCGGCAAAGGGCATCCGCCACTACGTTGGCTATGCCCGGATGGTAATGTATCTCGCAATCATAATCCTTTATGAGCTCCAACCACCGCCTCTACCTCATATTCAAATCCTTCTGTTCGAAGAAGTACTTCATGTGACACCTCGTAATTTCAGGTTAACATTATTCAAACCGTTGTCGTTAACATTGACCCGTACTTGCTAATAATCGAAACGTATACAAACACCGCCACCGACATCGTTAAACAAATTGGGATAAAATAATAACGCGGGTGTTTGTAGAGGATTCACATAAACGAGATTTCCAAAGGAATCCTATTAATTAATAGAGCTCGCTCATCTACGTCGTTATCAACCGAAACAAATTCGGGAACTCGGTACCTAAGTGCAGGGACTAAACCTGTCAATTGGCAAACCGGGGCTGGGTATAAATGCCCACCCACCAGCCCCAAACACTTCACAACTGCTCTCTTTCTCTCTTACGCTCTCTTCTCCTCCGTGTCTTCATCTTAGCACCAAAACCACCCCGATTGAGCCCGTTTTCGCTGGCTAAACCACGCAACAGCTGAGAAATCACGTTCCCAGCAGGTAGGCGACCTTGTTCACATATAGGACGTGAACAGTCAGCTTCGGTTCGAAACGCTAAGTAACAAGAACATAGGCTAGCTACCTAACGATATGCTCTATATACTAAACCATTGAAACGCAAAACATGGAAACACTTACGAACACATTTATTGTTGATTAAATCTGTGAACTCACCAACTTTATGTTGACACATTTTAGCATGTTTTCTCATGTCACAGGAATGCATAAGCTCTTGAGGCACACTTCAGGAAATGCACTCAGGACATGCATTCATCTACTTTATTTTCTGCATTAAACATTTTGTCTAGACTTGGCATTTGTAACTGTCATGTAATGGATTTACGATTTATGTATGCGCTTCCGCATTATTGTAAACATCGTTTATGTTCTTTTGAATGAAGTCAAATGTTTATTTTAAATTCATATAGTGTCGTTCGATATGACTGTGTATGAGATCCTGGTATGTCACACGCCTAACGGTATAACCCCGTTTGTGGAAATTGAGGGTGTGACAGATTGGTATCAAAGCCACAGGTTATAGAGAACTAGGATTGCATTGCATCTAGACTATAGCCTTAGACACAACACTAGTATGGCACAGACACTTTTACATGGTTACCACTGTTGTGCAAACAACCTTCTAGTGTACTGACATTACACTGCTGAGCAAACATAACATTATTGGTATGACATGTGTGTCCTTACCAGCTGACAGAGGGGCGGAGAATCTCGCTCGCTCACAACCAACGCTTACACTTGATCCTTCACTCGTGGAGTGAAAGCAACAACGAATTCAATCAAACATTTCCATGATTGGAACACGAAACTCTTTTCTAACACACGCGATGAGCTTAACGATGACAAACAAAAGAACAATACCTCGCTCTTCCAACTCTCTCACACTTGTTACTATTCCCAACATATCCTATCCTCTATACTAGTCCAAGCAGTAAATGATGGACAACTAAGATATTCAAGTCGATTAGAGAATCGGACTTAGACATCCAAACACCTAGAACTTCGAAGGGAAAAAGGCCAAATCGTCTCGATTCCCGTTGTTATCTTAACCGAATCTCTTGTACAACCTTAGTACAACCGTAGTTGTTTGACTCTTGGTATAACAAATATATCTTTGATGCTTCTATCATTGATAACACTCGGTACTGGACTAGGTATGTTATCTCGAATAGGAGGAACCATGTGTGACCATGCAAAGCAAATTAGAATCACGGGTGCACATGTAATTGTAATTTGTCGTGCATGAGAACTCTGGCAACTCTATTGGGTGATAACGGATACGGTCGGTACAAATTCTCAATTCCATACTTAGAGGCATGGGGCCTCGAAATCAACACAAAGCCACACTATCGATATGCAAACAAACCCTTCATTCTTGCTAGCATGATACCACTTATTATTGTCAATAATTATTATCCGGTTATTGATTAATATGTGTTGTAAATAGAAGAAATCATGTCTGGAAGAAGAGCTGGACGCCCGGGTGGACGAGGAAACATCACCCTGACTCAAGCTGAGTTGAATGCCATCATCAATGAGCGCGTTGTAGATGCGCTTGCAGCTTATGAGCAGGCTCGTTATCAGGACCAGAACGACCAGAATCCGAACCAGGGAGGTCCAACTGTCTGTACCTTCAAGATGTTTATGGATTGCAAGCCTCATTCTTTCAGCGGTTCTGAGGGTGCTGTCACACTGCTTCGCTGGCTGGAGAAACTCGAGTCTGTGTTCGCCATGTGCAACTGTCCCGATGGAAATCGCGTCAAGTACGCCTCCGGCACACTGGAGGGACCAGCCCTGACGTGGTGGAACTCACAAGTCCAAACCTTAGGGCTTGGTGCTGCTAATGGTATGCTATGGGATGATTTCAAGATTTTGATGAAAGAAGAGTATTGCCCCAGAAGCAAAGTCCAGAAACTGGAGGAAGAATTTTGGAATTTAAAGATGATTGGTTCCGACATCGAGGAATACACGACTCGTTCGCACGAGTTGGCTGCATTATGTCCTCAGATGGTGACTCCTGCCTACAAAAGGATTGAAAAGTACATTGATGGTCTAGCTCCTCAGATTCAAGCTAGTGTTATGGCTGCTGATCCTGTCACTATTCAGCAGGCCATCCGACTGGCTCATAAACTCACTGACCAGGCAGTGGCACAGGGCACCTTGCCTAAACGCGGCGCCGCTTCTGGTTCATCTGATCACAAAAGGAAATGGGATGGTGGCAACAGCAAGTCTTCAAGCAACAACAACCCTCAGCAACAACCGACCAAAAGGTTTGACCCATCAAGGAACTTCAACAATAACAATCAGAACAGCAACAACAACAACTATGGTCAGGGTTCGAGCAGCTACGCGGGCAAGAACCCTAGGTGTAACCGGTGCAACTTCCATCATCATGGCCCGTGTGATCGACTCCGTTGTCAGAGATGTGGAAAGATGGGTCACGCAGCCAAAGACTGCAGGGGTGAACTGATGACTCAACAACAACAACCCCAACAACAACGCCAGGGCGGAGCGACCCGAGGCTGCTATGAGTATGGTAAGGAGGGCCACTACAGGAAGGATTGCCCGCAACTGAAGGGTGGAAACAAGGGTAATAGCGGGGGCAATGCCAAGGGTCGTGCATTCGTGATCGGTTCTGGCGAGGCAAGGGATGACCAGAATGTGGTTACTGGTACGTTTCCCCTGAATGGTTATTTTGCTTCTATACTATTTGATACTGGAGCTGATAGGAGTTTTGTTTCCAACAAGTTCATTAAGTTCTTAGATGTGACCTTAGCTGTCGTGGAACCCAGTTATGTGGTAGAATTAGCTGACGGAAAACTGATTGAGGCAACCCGCATCGTTAGGGGGTGCAGACTAGGATTATGTGGTCATGAGATAGATATAGATCTGATGCCTGTCACACTTGGTAGTTTTGACGTAGTTGTGGGTATGGACTGGCTATCCAAGAATCAAGCTGAGATTATCTATGGAGATAAAATCGTTCGTATACCACTTCCTAGTGGTGAAATTTTATCAGTTCAAGGCGAAAGGAGTGGCATGGTCTCTGGAATCATCTCCTACATGAAAGCTCAAAAGTGTTTGAGTAAGGGTCATACCGCTTTCCTTGCTATGGTCGCTGAAAAAGAAACCGAGGAAAAGAAGATTGAAGACATCCTTGTTGTACGCGATTATCCTGAGGTTTTCCCTGAAGACCTACCCGGTCTTCCACCGCATCGCCAAGTCGAGTTCCAAATTGATTTGGTTCCGGGAGCCGCCCCTATCGCGAGGGCACCGTACAGATTAGCTCCAAGGGAACTGCAAGAGCTGTCTACGCAGTTGCAGGAACTATTGGATAAAGGATTTATCAGACCTAGCTCGTCACCGTGGGGAGCCCCAGTTCTGTTTGTCAAGAAGAAGGACGGAACTTTTCGCATGTGTATCGATTACAGAGAACTAAACAAGGCGATAATTAAGAATCGTTATCCCCTCCCGCGCATCGATGATCTGTTCGATCAACTACAAGGGTCGAGTTACTATTCCAAGATAGACTTAAGATTGGGTTATCACCAACTAAGGATTCGAGAAGAAGACATTTCAAAGACTGCTTTCAGAACGAGGTATGGCCACTATGAGTTCTTGGTCATGCCATTCGGGTTGACCAATGCACCAGTGGTTTTCATGGACCTAATGAACCGAGTGTGCAAACCCTATCTAGACAAGTTCGACATTGTCTTCATCGATGACATCATTATATACTCGAGGAATAAGGAAGAACACGAAGGGCACCTTAGGTTGATTCTGGAGCTGTTGAGACGAGAACAGTTGTATGCAAAATTTTCAAAGTGCGACTTCTGGATACGAGATGTCCATTTCTTGGGCCATGTGGTCAATGAGAATGGGATACACGTTGACCCGGCAAAGATAGCAGCTATCAAGAACTGGGCTACACCTAAGACTCCAACCGAGGTGCGACAGTTTCTCGGGTTAGCTGGCTACTATCGACGGTTCATCGAAGGGTTCTCAAAGATTGCTCAACCTCTCACCGCGTTAACTCATAAAGGCACCACGTACGATTGGGGTGATAAACAAGAATCTGCATTCCAGGTCCTGAAACAGAAACTCTGTACAGCACCGATTCTATCCCTGCCTGAGGGAACAGATGATTTTGTAGTTTACTGTGATGCTTCTATACAAGGCCTCGGTTGCGTGCTAATGCAACGCAATAAGGTGATTGCCTATGCATCTCGACAACTGAAGATACATGAGAAAAACTACACGACACACGACCTAGAGCTTGGAGCAGTCGTGTTTGCACTCAAGATATGGAGACACTACTTGTACGGTACCAAGTGCACCATTTACACCTATCACAAGAGTCTCCAGCACATCATTGAACAGAAGGAGCTAAATATGAGGCAACGTCGTTGGGTCGAGTTGTTAAACGACTATGACTGTACGATCAAGTATCATCCGGGCAAGGCCAATGTAGTAGCAGACGCCCTAAGTCAGAAGGAAACACCCAAGCCAAGACGAGTTCGAGCATTGCAACTCACCATTCACACCGGTTTACTTGATCAGATCCGCAATGCTCAACTTCAGGCGTTAAAAGACGAGAACCTGAAGGCCGAATCGCTACAAGGCATGGAGAAGCAACTAGAAACTAAACCTGACGGAATCCGCTACTTCATGGATCGAACATGGATTCCCTCGTATGGAAACCTGCGAGAACTGGTAATGGATGAAGCTCACAAATCACGGTACTCAATCCACCCAGGGTCAGACAAAATGTATCACGATCTCAAGGTCCTTTACTGGTGGCCGAATATGAAAGCTGACATTGCCACCTATGTAAGCAGATGCCTAACCTGTTCTAAGGTTAAGGTGGAGTAGCAACGACCGTCTGGTTTACTCCAACAGCTAGAAATACCAGTATGGAAGTGGGAGCAGATATCTATGGACTTCATCACGTAACTTCCTCGAACTCCCAGCGGATGCGACACCATTTGGGTGATCGTGGATCGCTTGACGAAATATGCACACTTCCTGGCAATCTGGGAGACTGATTGCATAGAAAAGTTAACTCGTATCTACCTCAGGGAAATAGTCTCGAGGCACGGTGTGCCGGCCTCCATTATCTCTGATCGTGACTCTCGATTCACTTCATATTTCTGGCAGTCCTTACAACGAGCACTAGGAACGCGGTTGGATATGAGCACCGCGTATCACCCTCAAACCGATAGCCAAAGTGAGCGTACGATCCAGACCCTAGAAGACATGCTACGTGCCTGCGTCATAGATTTCGGCAGCAGTTGGGAAACTCACCTGCCGCTAGTTGAGTTTTCTTACAACAATAGCTATCACACATCGATCAAAGCTGCTCCATTTGAGGCACTGTATGGGCGTAAGTGCCGATCACCTATCTGTTGGGCGGAAGTTGGGGAAAGTCAACTCACCGGCCCTGAACTTGTGCACGAGACGACTGAGAAGATCGTGCAAATCCGTAACCGTATGGCAGCAGCCCGTGACCGACAGAAGAGTTACGCTGATAAGCGTCGCCGACCGTTGGAATTCCAAATAGGCGACAAGGTGCTTTTGAAAGTGTCACATTTGAAGGGTGTGATCCGTTTCGGAAAACGTGGGAAACTAAGCCCTAGGTACGTGGGACCGTTTGAGATTATCAAACGGGTTGGCCCCGTGGCCTATCAGTTGAACCTACCCGAAGAACTCCGTGGGGTACACGATGTGTTCCACGTCTCCAACTTGAGGAAATGCCTTGCAGATGAGACTCTTATCGTCCCGTTAGACGAGATACATGTGGATAAACAACTACATTTCGTCGAGGAACCGGTGGAAGTCATGGATCGAGAGGTCAAGACACTCAAACATAGTCGTATCCCTATCGTCAAAATCCGTTGGAACTCACAGCGTGGACCAGAATTTACCTGGGAATGCGAGGATCAGATGAAGAGGAAGTACCCTCAACATACGTCACAAACCGTTGAGCCTTGTGCTTCCCCGTAAAAACCACGTAACATGATGTACTAATTTTCGGGACGAAAATTCCTGCAACAAGGGGATGATGTGACACCTCGTAATTTCAGGTTAACATTATTCAAACCGTTGTCGTTAACATTGACCCGTACTCGCTAATACTCGAAACGTATACAAACACCGCCACCGACATCGTTAAACAAATTGGGATAAAATAATAACGCGGGTGTTTGTAGAGGATTCACATAAACGAGATTTCCTAAGGAATCCTATTATTTAATAGAGCTCGCTCATCTACGTCTGTTGGACCAGAAGAACCAATGAGCCAAGATCAGGAAAACCTCTAAGTCCCACATTCCACTGCAACAACTGCTGAAGACTTCCATCAGCTGTTCTGACAAAGTCTAAAGATCAAAGTATGAAGATCAAAGAACTGAAGAACAACAGCTGAAGACTCTAAAGTACTGAAGACAAGTACTGAAGTCTGATGTACTGATCATACAAGTACTGAAGATTTCAAGTACTGAAGACAAGTGCTGAAGAATCAAAAGCTGAAGAACTGAAGAGCTGAAGAACTTCTACTGAAGCACAAAGTCTGAAGACAAAGACTGAAGACAACAGCTGATGACATCTACTAAAGTCATCAGCTGTTACATCATCTGAAGCCAAGTCTAAAGAACAAGTGCTGAAGACTCAGAGTTTGTCACAACAGCTGAAGAAGTCTTCTTCAGTTGTTGTGATGGTTTTTCCCTTTCAGTAGTTTATTTTGTTTCAGTAGTTGTACAACAGCTGAAGAGCTTGTTCTTCAGCTGTTATAGTTTCAGTAGTTATAAATGACTGAAGAGTTTGTTCTTCAGTCGTTGTAGGATTTTAGTAGTTTACTTTTGTCAGTACTTGTAAAAGTTAGGAACACTTTTGTAAGAAGATGTCAGCTGTTGACATCTTCAGTAGTTTTATGTTCCGTCAGTTGTAATTTTAATAATCGGTTGATGTCAGAGAAAGGACATCCCCACCATCCTTTTGCCGCCTATAAAAGGATGGTGAACCATGCTGTTTTAATTGCCGAAACGTGTTGACCAATAAAACAATTAATTTCTTGCAGAACTCTTTTCTCTCTCTATGATTGTGCTTTTACTTGCAATATCTTATATGTTCTTGCATTAATCGCTAATTAACATGCTAAATCTGTTGCAAACCAATCTGATTGGTCAAACGAGAGGCTGAGATCCTGTCAAATGGTATCAGAGCTGGTTAATCATTGATCGATTTCACTATTGATCATTTGAAACTGCTCTTTTGATCTCTCTATTTGATCGAATTAGCAATTTGCAAGAATTAGCCATAGAGAGTGAGTTTCTACTGTTTCTTGCCAAAATCTTGAGGTCCTCAGGTGGTTTTGAGTTATGTTTGTCTTGTTTAAACTTGTTTTTGACTAAAACCTGAGATGACGACACCAACTAATGATCCTCACAATACTGGTTCCTCAACAAAGCCTCCGATGCTTGTTAGGAACGAGTATAACATATGGCAAAGACGTATGCTACACCACTTGGCTGTCAACAGTGCTGGTTGTTGGAAGTCAGTGGTGCATGGACCGTACAAGCCTATGGTGAGCGTCCCGGAATCTAATGAACAGGTTGCGAAGAAACCTGAACAATATTCGGACGAAGATCTAAAGCTGTTCGAAATTGATGCTAGAGCCCATGGAATTCTAGCCATGGCCATTCCTAATGAGATATATTCAGGGCTCTTGCATCAGGAGTCTGCTCATGACCTATGGGTTGCTCTAAAGGAACAATTTGGAGGAACTGATTCGGTCTTAGCAAACAATAGGGAAATCCTCGCCCAACAATATGAGACATTCTCATATAGAAAGGGTGAGACTCTGACCCAGCAGTTTGAGCGGTTCTCTTGTTTGATCTCTGACCCAACAGCCAGATGAACAACAGGTTCCTCAGGTCACTGCCTGAGAGATGGGACACATACACCATTGTCCTACGCTCCAGTGCTGATCTGGAAACTCTATCTCTCACCCAACTTCATGGGAAACTGCTCACTTTTGAGAGAGAGATAGAGCAAAAGAGGAAGTTGTCCTCTTCTGGCAAGCTCGCTGATGACTTTGTCCAAGGTAATACTGCCTTGATAAGTCATGAGTCAGAATATGCTTCATCAGAAAGTTCTTATGATGAGCATATTGATTTCTCTACCAACTCAGAACAAGCTTTTGTTGGTGTTAGTAGTTCAGGAGGTGGTGGTGATAACTTGTGCTTTCTGATGGAGGACTTGAAGGGCATTCCAGATGATGATCTGGAAGAGATGGATATTTTGAACCAAATGGCAATGATAAATATCCGCTCTCAAAAGTTCTACAAGGGAACTGGTAGGAAATTCCCTAGACTCTCTGGCCAAACCAAAATTGGTTTTGACAAGAGCAAGTTGAGGTGTCACAAGTGCCAAAGGCTTAGACACTTTGCAAGAGAGTGTAGATCGTCTGGATTTAACTCCTCTGCACCCTTTGTGACTTTTCCCAGCAATAGCTCATAGCACAGAGAGCAACCTTCCTCCAGCTCTGCCCATCCATCACAAGCACAGGCACCACCTGCTTATTTTATGCCACAGGGTCATATGCCATATCCTTACCCCTGTTACTACATGCCTCAGCCTAGTCAAACTCAAGCACCCCCGGCTCAACCACCTCATGCTCTTTCAGAGCCTCAATCTTCCCAATCTCATCATCACACACAACCTCAACAACACAGTGTTGTTGACTGGAGTAGTCTACCAGAAGAGCTATCTGGTCAAGATCAACTACTCCAAGGTGCTGGTCAACATGGTGGTGACCAACCTTTTGGAAATCTTCCTCTGATGGCCCTTGATTCTGCTGAAGGGTCATCATCCAATGCCTCATCTCAGGTATCCACTGAGGCAAAAGCCAAGCTTTGTTCTGAATCATGCATAGCAGCATTTACTTCTATTAGAGAAGCAAATGTCGCTTTAATAGATAAAAATCTTGAGCTTGAGCATACTATTTCCAAAAGAAAAGCTGATTTTGAGGTTGCTCTAAAAGATAAAAATGATGAGATTTACAAGCTTAAATGCCAAATAAAAGATGATAAAGCTAGGGAAGATGTACTTCTAGAGAAGTACAGAGACCTCAAGGAAACTCTTGCAACCACCCAAGTTGAGTGTGATCGATGGGTGCAATCATGCAAGGGTTCTGAAATGCTTCTTAGCAAGCAATCAGCTTCCAATGTGAGTTTGGCATTGGTTATAATCACACTGCTCCTCCTACAGATTTCACTTCAAGAGCAGAAGTTGAATCTGATGGAGAGAGCAATAACCAATCCTTCTCATCATGTGACCTACTATCTTCTGAATCAGCATCATCATAGATAGAAGTCAGCATTAACTTCTGCCAAAACCAATCAGCTGATGCTACAACAGCTGATGGTTCAAATGCTGACTGTCACATGACCAAAAGGCTGATCAACTCAGGTGTTGTCACTAGAAGTACTGAAGGTACTGGAGAGCAAGTGACAACATCTGAAGTTCAAACCTCAAATACTGTTAGCACTAAAGAGAAGAAAACTAACAGTAGGAAAGGTTTGAAGACAGCTAGAGAGGATACCAGGAAAGCAGGCACTAGGAAGAAAACTGCTGGTACTGATGGCAAACAGCTGAAGAACAAGTCTTCAGCAGTTAAATCCTTTTCAGCTGATGATCAGCATAAGATGAAGAAAAAGCCATGTGAGATATGTGGTTTGTTCAATCATCTTACTGATGATTGCTGGTACAAAAGGGGTTCCAAACTCAAACAGAAGGAGAAAATTAATAAGAACATTAATAAAATGAAGAATGAGTTTGAAACCAAGTTTGTACTAGCAACATCCAAGACTGAAATCCCTAAGCCCAAAGCTGAATCTAAAAAGAAGGTAGGGATCACTCAGGCAACAGCTGAGGTTGCTCAGAAAAAGATGGTACAACATAGGAACTCATCATCAGCAAACTCCAATGTGTCTGAAGAGCTGAAGGCTTTATCACAAAATCAGACACAGTTGGTGATGATGGTTCAGCAACTAGTGGGAAGAGTCAACCACTTAGATGCTCCTGTGTTGAAACCATAGAAAAGGAAGCCCAAGCCAAAGGGTTCCTCTTCTGCACCATCTTCTTCACCTCAGGCTGTCACACTTAACACAACTGTTAGTGCTGCACCTGTAGCTGAGAACAGACCCAAAACCAAGCAGGTTTGGGTCTCCAAGACCAACTAACACATGGTTGTGTTTGCAGGGTTCTTCAACATGCCATAGAAGCATCTGGTATGTAGACAGTGGAGGATCCATGCACATGACAGGAAGCAGCTCCCTTCTTAATGACTACTCTCAAGGAAAGAAGGGATTTGTTTCTTTTGGCAATGATGCAAAGGGTTACATCATTGGAAAAGGCTTTGTTTCCAATGGGGAAATAAGGTTTGATGATGTTAACCATGTGGAGAATCTCAAGTACAACCTCTTGAGTGTCAGTCAAATGTGTGACAAAGGCCATGTTGCCCTTCTCACAAGCCAGAACTGTCAAATTCTGTCATCTAAAGTTCTGAGTTTGATAGACAAGGCATTGGATGAACACACTCTCCTGAAGGCCAACAGGACAGGAAGAGTGTATGCTTTAGATCTTTCCAAAAAGATGGATCTAAAAGGCCATCCTTGCCTATTCTCCAAGGCATCTCCTCAAGAGTCTACACTATGGCATAGAAGGCTGGGTCATGTTAATTTCAAGAACATGAATCAGCTTATAAGCCATGGTTTAGTAAGAGGATTTCCTTAAAAGGAGTTCAAGTGTGAAGATGACTGCACTGCTTGCTTGAAAGGAAAACAACATAAAGTTTCATTCCCTTCAATAGAAGAACCAAAGTCCACTGCCTGCTTGCAGCTCCTGCACATGGATCTCTTTGGTCCTGTCAGAGTGATGAGCATGGCAAAGAAGAAATACTGCCTGGTAATTATGGATGATTATTCCAGGTTTGTATGGACTTTCTTCTTGCACTCCAAGGATGAAGCAGCCAAGACTATAATGAACTTTGTGTTACTTGTGGAAAAGCAGTATTCCCTACAGGTCAAGTGTGTGAGAAGTGACAATGGAACAGAGTTTAGAAACCACACACTTGATGACTTCTACCTGTCCAAGGGAATTAGAAGGCAGTTTAGTATTCCTAGAACTCCTGAGCAGAATGAAGTGGTGGAGAGAAAGAACAGGACCCTCATTGAAGCAGCAAGGTCAATGTTGGCTGACTCAGGGTTGCCACTGACCTTTTGGGCTGAAGCTGTCAATACAGCTTGCTATGTACAAAATAGAGCTTTAGTGAATAAGAGGTTGATGAAGACTCCTTATGAAGTTCTTCGTCATTTGGCTCCTCTAATTTCATTCTTTAGAGCCTTTGGGTGTCCATGTTTCATTCTCAACACTAGCAACCCACTCCAGAAGTTTGCTAGTAAGGTGGATGCAGGGTATTTTGTTGGTTATTCATCAACTTGCAAGGCATACAGAGTCTTCAACTGTAGAACAAAGGGGGTTGAAGAAACTCTGCATGTTAAGTTCAATGAATCTCCAAAGGACAAGATTCCACAAAACCCTGTGGAGCTGTTTGATCTGGACATACTGCAATATGTTCCTTATCAACCTCCATCTATTGAGCCTGTCAACAGATCTTCACCTGGTGGTACTGATGATGATGTAGTCAGTACTCACCTCTTCAGGTTTAGTGACAACCTGCCTGAGTTCACTGAACCTGATGCTCCTGTAGCCTCAGCAGCTCCATCCACTACAAATGCTGATGAGATTTCTGCTTGCTCTACTTCGTTTGAGCTGCCATCCTCTACATGGTTTCAGGAATCTCCATCACCATCTATTGCTGCTGATGGATCTACAAACACTTGCACAGATATCATAGTCTATCAAGAGCTCAAGAATCACCCCACATCTCAAATCATTGGTGATATTCATGCTGGAGTTTCAACCAGGAATCAATTGTCCAACTTCTGCTTCTATGCTCTCTTCATCAGTCAGCAAGAGCCAAAGAACTATCATATTGCTTTAAGAGACAATGGATGGGTGGAAGCTATGCAGCTTGAGCTTCTTCAGTTTAGGAAACAGCAAGTGTGGGAGCTTGTTCCACTACCCAAAGGTAAGTGTGCTATAGGCACCAAGTGGGTATTTAGGAACAAAACAGATGAGAAGGGCCAAATTGTCAAGAACAAGGCTAGACTGGTTGTTCAAGGGTTTGCACATGAGGAAGGCATCGATTATGATAAGACCTTTGCACCTGTGGCCAGACTGGAAGCAACCAGACTATTCTTAGCTTATGCTGCCTTTGACAGTCTTAAGGTTTATCAAATGGATGTCAAAAGTGCCTTCTTATATGGAAAAATAAAAGAAGAAGTTTATGTGTGTCAACCACCAGGCTTTGAGGACAATAAACATCCTGATTGGGTGTACAAGCTTGATAAGGCTCTTTATGGGCTGAAGCAAGCTCCTAGAGCTTGGTATGAGACACTATCAACTTTTCATTTAGAAAATAAATTCACTAGAGGCACTATTGATAAAACCTTATTCATCAGGACTGTGGGACAACATAAGCTCCTTGTTCAAATCTATGTAGATGACATCATCTTTGCATCCTCTGATCCAAAGTTGTGTGATGAATTTACAAAGCTAAGAAGCTAAGGTTTGAAATGAGTGCTATGGGAGAATTACAGTTCTTTCTAGGTTTGCAAATCAAACAACAGGATGATGGAATCTTCATCCATCAGTCCAAATATTAAAAAGAGTTGTTGAATAAGTTTGATTTACAAACCTGTAAGCCCTGTTATACTCCCATGAGCAGCATCACACAACTAGATGTAGATCAGAAAGGTAAAGCGGTTGATGAAACCCTTTACAGATGTATGATTGGGTCCTTGATGTACCTTACAGCTTCTAGACCAGACATCATGTTTGCAACATGTGCTTGTGCTAGATTTCAGGCTGCACCTAAAGAATCCCATTTGATTGCAGTCAAAAAGATCTTTAGATATCTGCAAGGTACCCAATCACTAGGTCTTTGGTATTCAACTGGGCATTCTTGCAAATTAGTTGCTTTCTCTGATAGTGACTATGCAGGATGCAAAGTCACCAGAAAATCCACTTCTGGTGGTTGCCAATTCCTAGGCAATTGTTTAGTTTCTTGGCAGAGTAAGAAACAAACATCAATTGCTACATCCACTGCTGAAGCTGAGTACATTGCTGCTGCAAGTTGTACCTCTCAGATACTCTGGCTTCAGAATCAACTTCTGAATTATGGCATTGCTGAGACTAAGACTCCATTATTAATGGACAGTGCTTCAGCTCTTTGTATTGTCAAAAATCCAGTCCAGCACTCTAGGACCAAACATATTGAGATCAGACATCATTTTATCAGGGATTGCTATGAAAAAGGTCTAATTGATCCTAAGTTTGTGCCTAGTGCTGTTGAGCTTGCAGACATCTTTACTAAGCCTTTAGATAATGCCACATTCCAAAATTTGGTACTACGGCTTGGTATGCTGCAGCTTGATTAATTTGACCTATGCTAATGCTCTTATTTCATAACTACTGATGAGCATTAGGTCAAATACAAGTACTGATGAGTAATTCAGTCTTTAGCTCTTTCACAACTACTGAAGACTAAATTGACTCAAAGTACTGATGTACATTATTTATTGAAAACAACTGATGTAGTGAAGTGGATTACAACTACTGATGTCTGATTTTCAAATAAATAAGTACTGAAGAACAAATTTTGCTCACAAGTACTGATGTGTAATCTTACACAAGTACTGAAGACAGATTTTGTTCACCAGCTCTGGAGTATTTCATCAGCACTTGTGAACATCTGATCACAAGAGCTAAAGGCATAAATATTCACAAGAGCTGAAGGGTCGATGAAACATCTGAAAATCAGCCAAAGAGCTGATGAGTAAGTGTAGAGGCTAGTATGAAACAACTGATTTGACGGAAACAGCTGATGAGTAATTTCTCATCAGCTGATGACAACAGCTGTTGTTTCATACCCAAACAACTGAAGGACAAAATCATGTCTTCAGTAGTTTCACAACTACTGATGGATAACACCAAGTCCTCAGTTGTTTACAACAACTGAAGCAATACCATGTCTTCGGTAGTTCACAATTACTGACATCAGTAGTTCACAACTACTGAAGGCTAACACCAAGTCTTCAGTTGTTACAACGTCTGAAGAAGAATATCAGGTCATCAGTAGTTCATAACTACTGAAGACTGACAGTAACTCTTCAGACGTTTACAACATCTGAAGGACAAAACCAAAGTCTCAGTAGTTTCAACTACTGTAGACCAATACCAAGTCCTTAGATGTTACAACCACTGAAGGTTAAAACCACGTCATCAGTCGTTACAACAACTGATCACTAACACCAAAACCTTCAGTAGTTTTCTTTCAAGCCTTTGCCCTACCCTATAAATACCCCACCTTCAGAGCATTTACTCCTCACTTGACCTAATCTTTCAAAACCTCTGAAATTCCCATACACCATTAATGGCGAACATGCAACTGAAACCTCGACACAACTGTGTCGCCCATCTCACCAAATCGCCATTATGGCCCAAATTTCACCAAGTCGTCTATCTTATGCACGACTCACCATACAAAACGGCTTTTCTCTTGAACCCCACTATATACATCGACTCCTTAACGGAGTTTTGGACGAACATAACCGTGCAAACCGGAGAGCAGGATGGCGAGGTCTTTCTCCGGTCTTCCGTCAACAACCACCCCGTGGTTATCACTCCAGCTACTCTGCGCCAAACCCTACAGCTGGAGGATGCCACCCACCCAACCACCTACCCCAAAGGTGCCCTGGATCTATCATTCACATCCAACGACTACCAGGGTGACCTCTCCGCCTCCACCTTGTTGACGAAGCACTTCCCTGATCCCCAACGCCTCATTTTTCATATGGTGAACGTGTGTCTGGCTCCCAAAACCTCTTCGTGGGACCAGATGTCAACAAGGTGGCAACCGGTATTGTTTTCTATCTTTGAGCATCAACCTCTGAACTTAACTGATCTCATCTTTTTGGAACTCAAAGACATGGCCACAAAACCTCTTTCTAACCTTGGATCTTGTATCCACGGTTCATAATGGCCATGATAGAAAACCAGCTTCAGGCTGAGGGACTAGTTGGCACTGGGTTCCCTGCCATGGCTGTTCTAGCCGAGGTATACTCCAGGCACAACACTGACCACACACTCAAACAGGCTGGCCGGCTGCGAAAACCCACGCAGCAGGAACCCACAGCCTCCACCATCAAATCCAAAGTCCCCACCAAACCAAAAGCCAAAAAGAAGCCCAAAAAGGCTACTCAGGGAGATGAGTCCCCTGAGGATGCCCCTGCAACACAAAGGCAGGATGTGCCTGCTGGTTCGATTCTACCAGCAGGTACCACGACTCCACCTACCACAACCGCACAGGCTTCCTCTCAACAGGAGCCTGATGCAACCAATACTGTGGCAACCACACTACTGGGGTCTATCTCAATTGAGAGGACTGCCATTGAACAGCACAGTCCTCCCCATGTGCACTCTGCTTCGAGCCCATCTCCTGATGAGACCGCCCCACAAAGCCCTACATTGGTTATCGCCAAAGTGCTGACCCATCTGAGCACTCCACCCTCTCCCCAGAAACCTATTACAACTGGGGAGACTCCAACCGAAGAGGGGGTGGATACAAGTGCCGGTGGGAGCCCACAGCACAGAGAATCACAAGACCAATCTCCCAGTGTGGCTAGGGAGATAGGACAATCTGGTGAGGCTGCCACTTCCTCTGCATCAACATCTGAGCAGGGTGAAGCTGGTAACATCAATAAGACCTCACCAGAGGCAACTACCGATGATGGATCTAATCCGGAGGCTGGAAGTCCCCAGTACCATGAACAAGGGGCACATGCTACTACTGAGCCACACTCAGAGCATGTATATCCTGACACAGTCAGGAGGTCAGGTGATTCAGCTCCCACTGATGATGACCTGAGCTTCTTCTTTGATGTAGTTGCTCAAAACACTATCTTGGAGGATGAGATAAGCAGACTCAAAGAGCTGCTTTCTCAAATGACTCAAGATAGAAGTCCATCTGCCACCATGACCCCATAGATGGCACCTTCACCCGAAGGTCTCAAAAACACTGAGCCACTCCCATAAACTCGGCCACCAGCCCCTGCTTCTGGCACTAGCTCTCAGGGTCAGAACCCCCCTGAGCAGCTGGATGCTATCCTCCAGAAATCCCTGCCTCTCATCACACCCATACTTAAAGATATAGTCATTCAAACCCTTGATGAGAGGCTTCCCACTTATATACAACCCATGGTGGAGGTTGCCATTACTAAGGCGCTTGCTGATAGTCAAACCCCAACCAATGCACCCAAAAAGGGGGAGACATCAGTGCAAGCCAAGAGGAAGAGGGGAAAGGAGGAGTTAGAGGCAGAGAAAGAGGTGGTGGTTGAGAGGGAGATGGCTGAGGAGAGTAGTAGGGTGAGGGAGAAAGGGAAGAGGAAAGAGAGGGAGGTTGAGCATATAGAAGTGGTTGGAATCCAGAAGGATTTCAGTGTCACTTATAAGAAAAAGGGAGAGGAGGGAAAGAAGGTGGCTGACTCCGATCTAGCAGCCCTTGTCAAGGAGGCTGATGCTGAACAAAGCAGATCAATGGACTCTACTATTGATCAGCTGTTCAGGCAAGGCTTTGACAAGGACACAGTATTGCTAGATCAGGAGATCAGGAACATGGAGAGAAGAGAGATTGAGTACCGATGGACTACTTATAGCCAAGAGGAAAGAAAGAAACTTGAGGCTATGAGTAGGTTCACTTCGAAGTACCTGGGCAGGCCAGTCCTTGATGTCAAGGCATGGACCAGGGACAGACTCTTGGCAATAACCACCAAGATTTGTTCGGCTGGTGATTTCACTAAAGGACTGGTCGCTGAGGCCCTCTCAGAAGCCGGTGCTAGGAACAGGACACTGCTAGTAAAACAGACCAAACCAGCTCTTATCTCTAGGTTACTAGCAGTGCCTGCCAACATTCCCACACCAACAAACCAACCACAACCCACTAAACCAACCCCTTCACCATCAAAACCCGTAGCCAATGATCCACCCTTGAAGAAGAAGAGAAGGGTGTTGAGGCTGCAAGAAGAAGAAGAGGAGGATGAGGAGGATAGACTGCCCCTTTCAGCAGTCATCCCTCTACCAAAAGCCAAACCCCAAACCATCACTCCCACCTCACAGATGGACACTGTGAGGGTAAAGATAGAGGAAGAGGCACAGCAGCAGCTTCATGATGCTGAAATGCTTAAGTCAATTGACCAAGCATATGCTGCCTCTACCTCTATCATGAACATGAAGAAAGAAGCTCTGAGACTCTTCACTCTCAAAAAACCTTCCAATATAACAAAGAGAGAGTGAGGACTTGGCCTGATCCGAGGGTGGCTCACAGGATTACAAAGAAAGACATTCCTGTGAGGTACAAGAGCCAGATGAAGAGGATTGTAGATGAAGTAATCACAATGGCTCTTGTAGTAACACCCTGGGAAATTGTGGATGAGTTCGAGAAAGCTTATAAGTCTAAGCAACCACCTGAAATGATGTTGGAGAATAGGATGGTTAGAAAAGGCTTAGTTTATAAGAAGCTTGAGAACTTCCGCAAAGATGAGCTCAACTTGTTGCTAGAAGGCAGACATCCAGATGAATTTGCATATAAGCAAATCACAACAGTTGAGCTCAAGAATGGCAAACAGGTCAAGTTTGTCTCAGAGATGTACGGTCGTGAAGGATTGTTCGATAGTGGGGATGAAGACATGACCAAAGAAGAAGAAATGATTTTTGTCCGAGCCTACACCAGAGAATCCTACAGGCTAGTACATGGGAGGTAGGTTTCATGGATGGGACAACAGCTATGTGTCCAATTCCCCAAAACAGAGCTCCCATCCATACTTAGCCAAACAAACACTAGAAACCTTCTCCCAGGCCAGTGCTTATCTGGGTCAACTTCTAATCTAATCTAGAAGGAAATAGACCAATCCTTATGCCACCAATAAGTGGGACAACCAATAACAAGAGGTTTTGGCTGCATTGGTTCAGGGGGAGTTTGTTGGACCAAAAGAACCAATGAGCCAAGATCAGGAAACCTCTAAGTCCCACATGCCACTGCAACAACTGCTGAAGACTTCCATCAGCTGTTCTGACAAAGTCTGAAGATCAAAGTATGAAGATCAAAGAACTGAAGAACAACAGCTGAAGACTCTAAAGTACTGAAGACAAGTACTGAAGTCTGAAGTACTGATCATACAAGTACTGAAGACTTCAAGTACTGAAGACAAGTGCTGAAGAATCAAAAGCTGAAGAACTAAAGAGCTGAAGAACTTCTACTGAAGCACAAAGTCTGAAGACAAAGACTGAAGACAACAGCTGATGACATCTACTGAAGTCATCAGCTGTTACATCATCTGAAGCCAAGTCTGAAGAACAAGTGCTGAAGACTCAGAGTTTGTCACAACAGCTGAAGAAGTCTTCTTCAGTTGTTGTGATGGTTTTTCCCTTTCAGTAGTTTATTTTGTTTCAGTAGTTGTACAACAGCTGAAGAGCTTGTTCTTCAGCTGTTATAGTTTCAGTAGTTATAAACGACTGAAGAGTTTGTTCTTCAGTCGTTGTAGGATTTCAGTAGTTTACTTTTGTCAGTACTTGTAAAAGTTAGGAACACTTTTGTAAGAAGATGTCAGCTGTTGACATCTTCAGTAGTTTTATGTTCCGTCAGTTGTAATTTTAATAATCGGTTGATGTCAGAGAAAGGACATCACCACCATCCTTTTGCCGCCTATAAAAGGATGGTGAACCATGCTGTTTTAATTGCCGAAACGTGTTGAGCAATAGAACAATTAATTTCTTGCAGAACTCTTTTCTCTCTCTATGATTGTGCTTTTACTTGCAATATCTTTTATGTTCTTCCATTAATCTCTAATTAACGTGCTAAATCCTCTACAAACCAATCTGATTGATCAAACGAGAGGCTGAGATCCTGTCAACGTCGTTATCAACCGAAACAAATTCGGGAACTCGGTACCTAAGTGCAGGGACTAAACCTGTCAATTGGCAAAATGGGGCTGGGTATAAATGCCCACCCACCAGCCCCAAACACTTCACAACTGCTCTCTTTCTCTCTTACGCTCTCTTCTCCTCCGTGTCTTCATCTTAGCACCAAAACCACCCCGATTGAGCCCGTTTTCGCCGGCTAAACCACGCAACAGCTGAGAAATCACGTTCCCAGCAGGTAGGCGACTTTGTTCATCCGCTTTATTGCTCGTTTCACTGCTGCAAATATGGGGTTTGGGTGTTCGGGTTCAACCCGAATGCATGTGGTCGTGGGGGTGCGTGTGAGGCCAATCAGCGTGTGCATTTCCCTTAGACATGTGAGGAGAGTGTTTCTGGAAGTCCTGATTGTGAGGAAACCGAGCACGGAACGGCCGAAGGCTGTTCGACCCGCCCAGCAGTCGCGACCTGCTACAGTCCGCGACTGGGCCAACCGTGCGACTGAGTCATGCGACTGGGTCCTTCACGCGATTGATCGGGGCGACTGGGGTGAGACGTGCGACGAATGCATGCGAATGAATGTGTGAGACTGAGTATGACCCGACTGAAGGTCCAACCGCACGAATGAAAGTTCATCCGTGCGATTGGTTGTTGAGTCGGGTGAATGGGGGATGTGTGGTACGACTGAAGGCTAAATCGTACGAGTGAGGATTCAACCGTACGAATGAGGTTGATTCGTACGATTGAAGGCCTATTTGTGCGAATGAAGTGTCCAGTCGTGCGTCTAGCCTTGTTATGCGATTGGAGTCATTGTTAGCGAATTCTTCTGGTGTGCGAAGTGTCTATTGTGTGATGATAAGTTAACATCAATAAAATGTCATTTCTTGACCACAAAGATTAAAGTCAACGCAATCAACAAGCACATACTTTTCAACCTGAAACAACCTAACTGGTTACAAATATCAACAACCCATTTGGGATTTACATGAAGTCTGATACGTGTATGCCTGCTTGTGTGTGTCACCCACGACCGAACCCATGCGACCCGGCCCGACTAAACATGTCTATTAAAGCTAAACACAACATTAACGCTTAACATAACTGTCAATAGGTGTTTGACAGCGCATCGTAAACAACACTTGGGAGACTTACATCCTACATACTCGTTACATCATCAGTGAGTTTCACGGCCCCTATTTTACATCTCTTTCCTTTTGGGGGAGAAAACATGCAAACAGATTTACATAAATGGTTGTAGTAATATTGATATCGCTTGTTACGTTAGTGCAAACACACAACATGTCCTGACACACTCGAACCGTTAGTAATGGGATTAGCGAGGTAATTTTGAGTAGTACTACTGGGTCTGACAAACCCCGCCCGGGCTAGTCGCGCTAGCTTGATTGGAGGTCAAACGGGTGCTTGATTGACCTAACACATTGTCATGGTCTGATGAGACATGACGGGGATACAACAAACACATATAGGACGTAAACAATCAGCTTCGGTTCGAAACGCTAAGTAACAAGAACATAGGCTTGCTACCTAACGATATGCTCTATATACTAAACCATTGAAATGCAAAACATGGAAACGCTTACGAACACATTTATTGTTGATTAAACCTGTGAACTCACCAACTTTATGTTGACACATTTTAGCATGTTTTCTCATGTCACAGGAATGCATAAGCTCTTGAGGCACACTTCAGGAAATGCACTCAGGACATGCATTCATCTACTTTATTTTCTGCATTGAACATTTTGTCTAGACTTGGCATTTGTAACTGTCATGTAATGGATTTACGATTTATGTATGCGCTTCCGCATTATTGTAAACATCGTTTATGTTCTTTTGAATGAATTCAAATGTTTATTTTAAATTCATATAGTGTCGTTCGATATGACTGTGTCTGAGATCCTGGTATGTCACACGCCTAATGGTATAACCCCGTTTGTGGAAATTGAGGGTGTGACACTTCAAGCTCTTATGGTCCGTGAATATGGTGCACTTCGTCCTATATAGGTAGTGCCTCCAAATCTTTAACGCAAAGACCACAGCTAGTAGCTCCAATTCATGAGTAGGATAATTAACCTGATGAACCTTCCATTGTCGAGATGCATAGGCTATAACCTTTCCTAGCTGCATCAACACGTAACCCAACCCCGAGTAAGAAGCATGTGAATAAACCAATAAGTCCTTGCTTCCTCCGGGTAATGATAAGACTGGAGCTTGAGTCAACCTTGTCGTTATCTCCTTAAAAGCTTTCTCTTGATCTTGACCCCAAACAAACTTCACGTCCTTGCGGGTCAAGTTAGTCAACGGAGAAGCTATTTTGTATGACTCTTAAAATCAATCTTCCTGTTAAAACCTCTTAAAATCTTGGTCATCTAAAACGTATATTTAATATGTATTTCCAGCCCTAAACAAGTTTAAAACCTTCAAAATAGGGGATCTTGAACTCACCTGGACTCGATGAGTAGCTTCTTCATCAAGCTTTCTAAGAAAGGGTCACTCCACACAACCTGCAGATAAGTCAACACCCAAAGGGGTTAACTTCTACCTAATTTCACTGCTAATTTTACTGCAACATCAGCAGTTTCGCTTCTAGTTTTGCTAGCAATTTTGCTGCTAGTTTCACCCACAGTTTCGCTAGCAGTTTCGCTGGCAGTTTCACTGGCATCTTCGCTTCCAGTTTCGCCCAACTTTCATTGGAAATTCAACCCTGCGAATCTACCTACGAAACTATAGTTGCGCAGAAGGATCCATAATTTCTCTTGACGACTACACAATTTCACTGGAAGAACCCTTAATTTCGCCGAACGGGCTGAAATTACAAACCAACCCATTTTTGACACAAAACTTCAATCTTTTACACCCAAAACCTTGGTTTGTTACCCAATAAGCTATATCTAACCTTCTTACATATTTTCTTACACAAAAATTTGAGTTTTGGGTAATTCTTTGCCACTTTCAAAAACCTTATTCCCTAGAATCCAAAATTACATCAAAAGGAATGATTAAATGATGTTTCTTACCTCGATTCTTGGTATTTCCTTGTTGTTTAGATGCCCACGCACACCGATCTTCAATCTCTTGACCAACCGAGCCTTGAATCTCCACTTTCTCTCTCCACACTCTCTCTCTAGAACTTGGTGTTAAGTTGCAAATGAGAGTGACTCAAGCTGATCCATTTTTAGATACCGGTCATTCTCGGGACCTTCAATTCACCAAACACATAACCCTCGAAATTTACTCGGTCCATAATCTATTTCCCACGTATTTTCATTAAATAACCCCGACTAACCTCATTATTATTAATTAGCTCGTTTTGACTTTATTATGGACGTTACAAAAAAGATTTGTATGGTCTTCATCAAGCACCAAGAAAGTGGTATGAAACATTACCATCTTTCTTGCTCAAGCATGGATATAAAAAGGGAACTATTTATCATACACTCTTTCTCAAACAAGAACATCAAGACCTCTTAGTTGTTCAAATATATATAGATGACATTATTATTGGACCAACAAACAAGAGACTGTGTGTTAGTTTTGAAGAACTAATGAAATTGTACCTGAGGTTTGCCTGACATCCCTCTTAGCTTGCAACTCTTTGAGATGGACTGGACAATTCCTTGCCCAATGTCCAATCCCCCCAAACTTGAAGCATGGGTCATTTGAAGCAACCTTTTGCTTCTTCTTAGCTTGTTTTGGTGGTGGCGCTCTTACCACTCCCTTCCCCTTTCTACTAACGTATCATTTCCCCTTTGCAACATTTGCCTTGGGTGCGGGGTGAGGCCTCTTCTTGTTCCCACCTTCATTGATGGTGAGAACGGGTAAAACCTTTTTACCCATGGCCGCCTCGACAGTTTTGAGCATAGAATGAAGCTCACTTATGTTCTTGTCCCACCCGCTCATGTTATAATTCATGACAAAGTTGTCAAAGCTCTTTGACAAAGAGTTGAGGATCAAATCCGTAGCCAACTCTTTCGAGATGGGACAATTCAGCCTTTCGAGGCGGTCAATGTGACTTTTCATCTTAAGTACATAAGATGAAATATATTGGGTGTCATCCATACGACATGCATAGGGTGCTCGAATCGTTTCGAAGCGCCCTACCCTTGCTTGTTGTTGGAACGTTTCCTTCAATTGGTTAATCATGTCGTATGCTCCATGATGTTCATACTCCTTTTGGAGATCCGGAGTCATACTTGCCAACATGAGGCAAGACAATGGGACCGAGTCCTCAGTGTATTTCACCGAATTCATAAAGGCCTGCTCATCTTCCTGATTAGGTTGATCGGGAATCGTATCGTCTAAAACATATGATCGTTTCTCTTGCTTCAGAACAATTCTCAAGTATTGAAACAAATCAATAAAATTATTATGGTTTAGATGCTCCTTTTGGAGAATGGTCCTTAGTGATAGTGAGTGAGCGGACGGGATTTCATTGTTATCATTATTGTTGGTGGCCATCTACAAAATTCAACAAAGTTCAATTTTAGTATTTACGATATTATCCATATTTTAATAATTAAAGCCCTTTTATGTGTTTTACACAATTTTAAAATTCTAGAATCCAACGTTTCATTTAAATAGTAGTTAGGTGACCATTATCCCATTATTTAAATTAACAAGGTAGTCAACGATTTGACAATTGCAACCCCTTGTAACTTCTAGGGTAAGGAATCGACTTTAAAACATCATATGTATAGTCGGCATGGTTTGCAAATCAAGTTACCCTACTTGCACACACACGTGAGTTTTCTAACATAAGTGGTTAGGTGACCTTTATCTCACAAATATGGTATCCCCACCTCAAATCACAAGTTCCCTCAAAACGGTTAGGTGGCCTTTATCCCATTAAGAGTTTCCAAGTGACTCAAGTGTTGTGCAAAAGGACGGTGTTAAACTTTTTTATAAACGAAATTCAAATTTTTCATAATCCAAGTTTAGAAAACTCTACGTACTTTGTATTTGCATGCTTTCAAATACAAGGTACCCTATGGTTCATTTTTAATAAAACCTCTTTTATTAGAATCTTTAATCCTTTTAATAACATTTTATTAATCACTTAATGATAAAGAACCATCAATTTTCAGCTTGTTATGTTTGTTAATGAGTTTGTTATGCATATCCAAATATCAAACAACAACCATACAATCAAACAACCAAACAAGCATAAACAAACAAACATAAGTGCATAACCATAGCCACTAAGTTGACCACACTTGTTTGCCATCACAAGTGTTGTCATAAGGTCTTTCCTAAGGGTTAAGATGACACATCAAAATGTGTCCATGAACTCCCACTAGAAACCACATCCAAAAAGCTTCAAGTGTCCATGTTTTTTGTGTCCTTCTTTGGGTCTTCATCTTGTGCATATTCTTTTACAAAATCATATCCTAATACAAGTTTTCTAATAAAAGAAATGCACCTAATCTATTTATTATATAACCAAATGAATAAATAAATTACAACCCAAAATACAAACACAAAATTACAACCCTTTCAAGAATCAAAACCAACATGACAAACCACAATCAACCAAATCCAAAACACATAAGGCCAAGGCTATGTTATGCACTAAAATATGAAACATATTCAACATCCAAGAACAACAATGAACCCTTTATTTCAGACCTAAAGTTTTGGCCAACATGAACCAAAACTTTAGGGTTTTCTCCAAACAACACAATCAACCATTTGATCTTTATCTTTCAAGGTTTATACTTAAGCATGCTAGATTAAACCTTGAAACATAAGGGATTCAATCATCCACAACAAAGCAGCCCTAATAGGTTGAAAAAGTACATGAAAACTAACTTTTCAAGAACTTTTGAAGCACATATTCCACATATCCGGCTCTAGATACCATTGATGGGTTTTGTCACATGTAAAACAAGACTAGTTTAACCATTTAAACTATAAAAATGCAGCGGATTAAAGGTTTTAACATGTTCTTTATAATCTGAAATTTTAACCATTTTAAACCATAAACAAAACCCAAGAATAAGGATCAATAATATATGTGAAATAGTATGCTATCAAACAAAACAAACAACCATAGGGTGTACAAAGAAACAACCTTTCTTGCACAAGATGTTGAAGATGGAAGAGATGAAGAAACTGATGTTCTTGAATGAGCAGCCTTCAAGAAAGAAAACCTCAAGCTTGTATACCTACAAGCCTTTCCAAACACCTACTTGTTAGGTAGTAGAGCACCAAGACCAACTCCCTTTTGAAAAATCGAATCAACCAAGATGTTCTTGAAGAGCAACCAAGAAAAACGAAATTTCAGCTCACTTTTCTTCTTGAATATGAAAATTTTCCAAGTCCTTTGAGAGAGTATCTTGCTTTGTGTGTGTAAGAGAAGGTGTGAATTCATGGAAGAGTGTAAGGGGAGTAATAATCTTGCAAAGGCCAAGACTCAAAAGGAGTTCCCAATGCTCCCTTGGGCGGCCGAAAATGGTCCCCCCAAAGTGGGTTTCCCCCCATTTTAGTTTTATAAAAATGTTACACTCTTAGCCCTTAATTTTATAAAATTAAAACCTCTTTTAATTTTATAATACTAACACACTTTTATTTGTTACTATTTAACCAACTTAAATAATGAAATAAATAATTTCTCATGATCAAATTATCCATATAATGTTGTTCTTTTACAAAAGCAAAGTTTTAGAAAATCAATTTTCTAAATTGGTGTCAATATTCATTTGTTTGGTCTCATCAACAAATGAATATTTCTTGGTGTTTGTATAGCTTGTTATTGGGTATGACCCGACTTGGATCATAACGTACTAACCACATCAATCTTGTATGTGTCTTGGGCATATAAGATCCAACAATCTCCCACTTGCACAAGATTCATAGATGATTGATCCAAGCAGTAAATACCGCCTAACAACGGTTTACTACCCTTAATACGTATGACTAAGTGCCATTCAATAACATCATCTCCTGCAAGTACCATACTTGACATGTTTTAGGTGAATCAATCATCTATCCTTTTGTCACAGATGTCATCTTAAATCCCAGAGACACAGAGTGATCATTCTCTATTGATTTAACTTTATCAGGCCTTAGACATCTTACTCTCAACGAATAAGAGGGACAAATCCCATCTTGGCCACATACATCTCTCACAATTGCCTTATATCATACCTGAACTCAGACTTATGTACTGCCATGTTTCAGAGCAGCGAAGAACTAAGTCAAAGTATAATATTTGTTAAATATCAAGACCCAATACGTATCTCAGGTCAGAGGATACCAAATGATGTTCGCCTTTACTCAAAATTACTTATGATCAATCAAGAAAATTCCATGTAGTAATGTTTGAGATGCAGGTCAGTCCGATATTTGCATCCCACAAATATCTATGAACTTTAGTAGCAACCTTTTGCTCTATATTCAACCATATGAATATCTACCAATCCAAGTTCATAATAGTTTTACCTTCATAGTTGTTCCCACAAGTATGAACAACTACGGACGTTCTAAGTAAATAATTTACTCATGGATTTTAAACATGCAAAATAGGAATATTAGTTGAATCATTATAACCAAATAATTCTTTCAAGTAATAAAGGGTTACAATATCTCAATACAGAAATTAGAGATCATATCCAGTCACTAGAATATTGAAGTCCCATGGCACAAGTAGGACTTTCATGCTTTGCCTTTTAAAGAAGCTTCGTGAGTGGATCCGCAATGTTTTTATCTGTGTGAACTTTGCGAATACATAGTTTTCCCTTTTCAACTTCATCCCTTATGTAGTTGAATCTTCGTTCAATGAGCCTAGTCTTTTGATGTGCACGGGGTTCCTTGATTTGAGCAATCGCACCCTCATTATCATAAAAGATTTCTAAGGGGTCCTGAATGGAAGGGACCACCCCTAGATCGGCAATGAACTTCTTTAACCATGCAGCTTCCTGAGCTGCTAACGATGCGGCGATGTATTCTGACTCTATAGTTGATAATGCCACCACATCTTGCTTAGAGCTCTTCCAAGAGATTTATCCTCCATTCAAGATGAAAATGTACCCCGATTGTGATCGTGAATCATCCCGATCAGTTTGGAAACTCGCATCCGTGTAACCCTTTACAATAAGTTCCTCCTCACCAGATCCGTAGATTAGGAACATATCTTTAGTCCTCCTTAGGGACTTAAGTATGTTCTTAACAGCCATCCAATGACTGCTTCCAGGATTTTGTTGGTATTGGCTTGTCATGCTCAAAGCGCATGACACGTCCGGTTTAGTGCATATCATTGCATACATGATGGATCCTATAGTAGACACATACAGGATTCCCTTTATTTTTTCTTGCTCATCTTTTGAGCTTGGACATTGAGTCTTACTCAATATCATCCCTCTTTGAATAGGTACCGTACCTTTCTTTGATTTCTCCATCTTGAAACTTTTCAAGATCTTGTCAATGTATGCACTTTGATTTAAACCTATCAACCGCCTTGATCTATCCCTATAGATCTTTATTCCTAAAATATAGGCGGCTTCACCATGATCCTTAATAGAGAAACAGTTTCAAAGCCAGGCTTTTACACCTAACATGGTTGGAATGTCATTTCCAAATAGTAGAATGTCATCAACATACAATACTAGGAAAGTCATTATGCTCCCACTAGCTTTCTTATATACACAAGCTTCATCAACGATTTTGATGAATCCAAATTTGATTATTTCTTCATCAAAGCGGTGATTACTTCTTGATGCTTGCTTCAATCCATAGATTGATTTCTTTAACTTGCATACTTTGTTAGGATGTTTTGAATCGACAAAACCTTCAGGCTGAACCATATAGACATCATCCTCAAGATATCCATTTAGAAAAGCGGTTTTGACATCCATTTGCCAAATCTCATAATCATAATGAGCAGCTACGGCAAATAATATCCTAATAGACTTTAGCATTGCAACTGGTGAGAAGATCTCATCATAATCAACCCCTTGAGTTTTAGTGAAACCTTTTGCTACAAGTCTAGCTTTATAAGTGTCCAAGTTTCCATGCATATCGGTTTTCTTCTTGAAAACCCACTTACTTCCAACTATCTTGGAGTTAAGATGTGGTTCAACCAAGTCCCACACTTGGTTTTCATACATGGATTGCATCTTAACGTTCATGGCTTCAATCCATGTGTCACAATCCAAATTGGACATTGCATCACGATAGGTGGTTGGTTCATCGGAATCTACCACATAGCATCATCTACGAAAAATCCATATCTTTCAGGTGGATTACTAATTCTACTAGATTTGTGAACGTTTTGTGTACATTGATCAACTAATTGATCATTCCTAACATCCTCATGTTAAGTGCTAGTGTCAACCAAACATGTATCGGTTTGTGGTTCTTGATCCTCCTCAAGATCCATGGTTCAACTGCTAGTTCCTTCCGTAAGGAACTTAGCTTCTAAGAACTCAACCTTCTTGGCAACAAACTCCTTTTGTTCCAATGGATCATAGAAATAATATCCCATAAAATCTCTAGGATCTCCAATGAAGATACACTTAGTGGAACGGCTTTCTAGCTTGTTTGAGGTGGGAGACTTAACATAAGCCTCACAACTCCATACCTTTAAATATGAAAGTGACAGAACCCTTCAATGCCATATTTCAAAAGGTGTCTTTTCCACTTTCTTGGTTGGGGCCATATTGAAAATACGGGCCGCTGAAAGCAAAGCGAAACCCCAAAATGATAGAGGCAGTGAGCTTCTAGCCATCATAGATCGAACCATATCTAATGGAGTTCGATTTCTCCGCTCAGACACACCATTATGTTGTGGTGTTCCAGGTGGAGATAGTTGTGAGACAATACCGCAACTTCTAAGATGATCTCTAAAAGCATCACTTAGTTATTCACCTCCTCTATCGGTGCAGAGAATTTTTATTTTCTTGTTAAGTTGATTTTCTACTTCATTTTGGAAGATTTTGAACATTTCAAAAGCTTCATCTTTGTGTCTTAACAAGTACACATAACCATATCGACTATAGTCGTCGGTAAAGGTAATGAAGTATCTTTCATGGTACCTAGTCATTGGCTTAAAAGGACCACATACATCCGAATGAATGATGCCTAATAATCTTTTGCCCTTTGAGGTTTTCCGCTAAAAGGTGCCTTAGTCATTTTACCTTGTAAAAAAGATTCATATACATCAAATGAATCATATTCATTTGCTTTAAAAAGACCATTATTTTGAAGTGTTTGTGTGCGCTTCTTATTTTTATGACCAAGAAGGCAATGCCAAAGATAGGTATCAATGGCAATGCCAAAGATAGGTATCAATCAAATCCAATTTGAGTTTCTTAGTGGTGGTTTGGTACAATGAGCTATCATATAATGTGTTTTCACGAACCAATTCATAAATACCAGTAATAGGAATAGCTTTAAAATAAAATATGCCATTTAAAGAAACATGAATTTCATTTTCAATAAATGTCAAAACATAACCATATTGTCTTAATTGGGCAACAGAAATAATGTTCCTAGTCAAACTAGGAGCATACAAAATATTGTTCAAAATTGCTTCCAAACCATTTGGAAGCTTCAAGATGTAGTCCCCTCGGCCTTCAACTTGAACTTTTGCCCCATTCCTTTTATAGAGGCTAACATCCCCTTTCTTGAAGTCCTTACTTCTTTTGAACCGCTGCAATAAGTTACAAATGTGAGTTCCACATCTGGTATCCAATACCCATGTGTCAAAAGATATTAAATTTAGATCAATATGAATCATGTAAATTGTACCTGAGGTATGCCCGGCATCCCTCTTAGCTTACAACTCTTTGAGATGGACAGGACAATTCCTTGCCCAATGTCCAGTCTCCCCACACTTGAAGCATGGTCATTTGAAGCAATCTTTTGCTTCTTCTCTGCTTCTTTTGGTGGTGGCGCTCTAACCACTCCCTTCCCCTTTCCCCTAACTTATCCTTTCCCCTTGGCAACATTTGCCTTGGTTGCGGGGTGAGGCCTCTTCTTGTTCACACCTTCATTGATGGTGAGAACGGGTAAAACCTTTTTACCCATAGCCGCCTCGGCAGTTTTGAGCATAGAGAGAAGCTCACTTATGTTCTTATCCCACCCGTTCATGTTATAATTCATGACAAAGTTGTCAAACCTCTTTTACAAAGAGTTAAGGATCAAATCCGTAGCCAACTCTTTCGAAATTCGGCCTTTCAAGGCGGTTAATGTGACTTTTCATCTTAAGTACATAAGATGAAACAGATTGTGTGTCATCCATACGACATGCATGGAGTGCTCGAACCGTTTCGAAGCGCTCTACCCATGCTTGTTGTTGGAACGTTTCCTTTAATTGGGTAATCTTGTCGTATGCTCCATTATGTTCATAATCCTTTTGCAGATCCGGAGTCATACTTGCCAACATGAGGCAAGACACTTGGACTGAGTCCTTAGTGTATTTCACCCAATTCATAAAGGCCTCCTCATCTTCCTCATTAGGTTGATCGGGAATCCGATCGTCTAAAACATATGATCGTTTCTCTTGGTTGAGAACAATTCTCAAGTTTCGAAACCAATCAATAAAATTATTATGGTTTAGACGCTCCTTTTGGGAAATGGTCCTTGGTGATAGTGAGTGAGCGGACGGGATTTCATTGTTATCATTATTGTTGGTGGCCATCTACAAAATTTAACAAAGTTCAATTTTAGTATTTACGATATTATCCATATTTTAATAATTAAAGCCCTTTTATGTGTCTTACACAATTTTAAAATTCTAGAATCAAACGTTTCATTTAAATAGTGGTTAGGTGACCTTTATCCCATTATTTAAATTAACAAGGTAGTGAACGATTTGACAATTGCAACCCTTTGCAACTTCTAGGGTATGGAATCGACTTTAAAACATCATATGTATAGTCGGCATATTTATCCCATCAACACCTTTGTAAACCACATTGTAGGTGATCCATTTAACATGGTTTACAAATCAAGTTACCCTACTTGCACACACATGTGAGTTTTCTAACATAAGTGGTTAGGTGACCTTTATCCCACAAATATGGTATCCTCACCTCAAATCACAAGTTCCCTCAAAACGGTTAGGTGACCTTTATCCCATTAATAGTTTCCAACTGACTCAAGTGTTGTGCAAAAGGACGGTGTTAAACTTGTTTATAAACGAAATTTAAAGTTTTCATAATCCAAGTTTCGAAAACTCTATGTACTTTGTATTTGCATGCTTTCAAATACAAGGTACCCTATGGTTCATTTTTAATAAAACCCCTTTTATTAGAATCATTAATCCTTTTATTAACCTTTTATTAATCATTTAATGATAAAGAACCATCAATTTTCAGCTTGTTAAGTTTGTTAATGAGTTTGTTATTCATATCCAAATATCAAACAACAACCATACAATCAAACAACCAAACAAGCATAAACAAACAAACATAAGTTCATAATCATAGTCACTAAGTTGACCACACTTGTTTGCCATCATAAGTGTTGTCATAAGGTCTTTCCTAAGGGTTAAGATGACACATCAAAATGTGTCCATGAACTCCCACTTGAATCCACATCCAAAAAGCTTCAAGTGTCCATGACTTTTGTGTCCTTCTTTGGGTCTTCATCTTGTGAATATTCTTTTACAAAATCATATCCTAATACAATTTTTCTAATAAAAGAAATGCACCTAATTTATTTATTACATAACCAAATGAATAAATAAATTACAACCCAAAATACAAACACAAAATCACAACCCTTTCAAGAATCAAAACCAACATGACAAACCACAATCAACCAAATCCAAAACACATAAGGCCAAGGCTATGTTATGCAGTAAAATATGAAACATATTCAACATCCAAGAACAATAATTAACCCTTTATTTCAGCCCTAAAGTTTTGGCCAAAATGAACCAAAACTTTAGGGTTTTGTCCAAACAACACAATCAACCATTTGATCTTTATCTTTCAAGGTTTATACTTAAGCATGCTAGATTAAACCTTGAAACATAAGGGATTCAATCGTCCACAACAAAGCAGCCCCTAATGGGTTGAAAAAGTCCATAAAAACAAACATTTCGAGAACTTTTGAAGCACATATTCCACATATCCAGCTCTAGATACCATTGATGGGTTTTATCACATGCAAAACAAGACTAGTTTAACCATTTAAATTTTTAAAATGCAGTGGATTAAAGGTTTTAACATGCGCTTTATAATCTGAAATTTTCACCATTTTAAACCATAAAAATACCCAAGAATAAGGATCAATAATATATGTGAAATAGTATGCTATCAAACAAAACAAACAACCATAGGGTGTAGAAAGAAACAACCTTTCTTGCATAAGATACTGAAGATGGAAGAGATGAAGAAAGTGATGTTCTTGAATGAGCAGACTTCAAGAAAGAAAACCTCAAGCTTGTATACCCACAAGCCTTTCCAAACACCTACTTGTTAGGTAGTAGAGCACCAAGACCAACTCGCTTTTGAAAAATCGAATCAGCCAAGAAGTTCTTGAAGAGCAGCCAAGAAAAACGAAATTTCAGCTCACTTTTCTTCTTGAATCCGAAAATTTTCCAAGTCCTTTGAGAGAGTATCTTGCTTTGTGTGTGTAAGAGAAGGTGTGAATTGATGGAAGAGTGTAAGGGGAGTAATAATCTTGCAAAGACCAAGACTCAAAAGGAGTTCCCAATGCTCCCTTGGGCGGCTGAAAATGGTCCCCCAAAGAGGGTTTCCCCTATTTTAGTTTCATAAAAATGTTACACTCTTAGCCCTTAATTTTATAAAATTAAAGCCTCTTTTAATTTTATAAAAATAATACACTTTTATTTGTTATTATTTAACCAACTTAAATAATGTAACAAATAATTTCTCATGAATAAATTATCCGTATAATGTTGTTCTTTTACAAAAGCAAAGTTTTAGAAAACCAATTTTCTAAATTGGTGTCAATATTTATTTGTTTGATCTCATCAACAAATGAATATTTCTTGGTGTTTGTATAGCTTGTTATTGGGTATGACCCGACTTGGATCATAACGTACTAACCATATCAATCTTGTATGTGTCTTGGGCATATAAGATCCAAAAACTTTAGCAACAAAGCATTAATGAGTGTTGGTACACATGTCCACAGTTCAAGTCTAGTGAACTTAAATGTAATGGAACTTCTTCTTGTAACACATATGTAATGTTCAATCAATTTAATGATAATCTGTTATATATATGTTTGTTGGTTGTTTAATGTTATATCTATTTATATTAGTTATTTTTACGTGCATATATGACAATGTTATATAGGTTTACAGGTGTTAGACATAGTTCTAAACCATCAAAGGTTCAAGAATGTGTTTAACTAAGTAATCTGATTCAGTCGCACGACTGGACCATGCAAATGGGCCAATCGCACGACTGAACCAGTTGATTGAGTCAATCGCTCGATTGAGTCTTAAGACTAACTCACTCGTACGAATGAACCAATCGTATGACTCAGTCGCATGACTGAGCCAGTCGCTTGGCTCAGTCGTACGAATGAGAACTGTAACCTATAAATACCACTTAATTCATGGAAAAACGTAACACTTCGATTATTCTCAACCCTAGCCGTCCCAGAGCGCACAGAGCGTCCCTTCCAACTTCGTAGAGCGTTCCTGATTATTGCTAATCAATTCTTAATGTTTTCGAATCGTTAGTGTTGATCCGGATTACGTTCTCCCTGATTGGATCGCCAATCAAATAGAATTCCGTGCTATTTGATTTGGTATCATGTTGAATCAGTTAGTACTCCGTCGTACACGGTCCTAACAAGTGGTATCAGAGCTTTGGCTTTTGATTCTTCGTGGATTCAATCGTTTTTGTGGAAAAGTTAACGGTTTTAAGCGAAAAAATCGTTTCTTTCTGCTCAAAATCGAATTTTTACGTGTGCATGCCTTGAAAACTGAGTCTTTTTCGAGTTTTAGCCGACTAGGGTTCACAAAACAGCGTTTTTAGGTCGAATTGTGTGAAAAAGCTTGAAAATTTCGAAGTCAGCAGTCTCAGTCGCGCGATTGAGTCAATCGCACGACTGGACTCCAATCGTTCCTTTCAATCGCCAGATTGGATCAATCGTTCGTTCAATCGCACGACTGGTCCATTTGTTTCTGTTCATTCACACAGCTACTTAAATCGCCTGCACAGTCGTACGACAAAGCTCAATCGCATGATTGTGTCTCAGTCGTTCCCCAGTCATCCTTCCAGTCGCATACTCAGCCTGTGTTTTTCAAGTTTAAGTTAAATTCACCATGGACTCAGAGAATTTCGCATTCTCAGCAGGGAAAGACTCAAGGATCCAGAACTTACTGCTACTGGAGAATGAGATTGGTAATCACAATAAGCCACCTAAGCTTCTTTCGATTGATGAGTTCCCGTAGTGGAAGCAAAGGTTTGAGATTCATCTTAATGGTGTGGACACCAATCTCTTGAATGCTATTGAAACTGGTTACACCATGCTAGTTGGTGTTGATGGTATGCCCTTAACGTTGAGTGGATTGACTGATGCTCAAAAGATTGCCTACAATGCAGAAAAGAAGGCCTAGGCGATGTTAACTCAGTCGATACCTAAAGAAATCTTCCATCAATACTTAGAGCACAAGCAAAGTAAGAAATTCTGGAAAGCTCTTGAGAAAAGGTATGAAGGGAGCTCAACTCTTAAGTCATTGAAGGCCAAAGCATTAAAGAAAGAGTTTGATAACTTCTCTGCTATCGGGAATGAAAGCCTGGATGACATTATTGACCGCTTCTATCATCTGATGAGTGAACTTCACACTCATGGTGTAACAATGTCTAAAGAAGAGAAGGTGTCGAGTTTGGCTGACGGTCTTCCAGAAAAGTGGGATTCGTTTATTTCCACCTTGAGATACAATTCAGTTCTTGAGACATTGGATATAAATGACTTTATTCTGAAACTACGAGAGGAAGAAGTTAGACATAAGTACAAGGCAAAGAAGGGTTCATATGCTCAGGATCCGACACTCTACAATGTGACTCCAACTCCTATTGCCAAGTCTTCAAATGCTCCTCTGCAAATTGCTTTTGTTACTAATACATCTGCATCTGGACAAAGCTCATCGTCTTTTGGTGAGTCAACGTTCTCATCAGGGGTTCAACATAGTGTTACTGAAGCTCAATCGACAAAGTTAGTAACAGAGAACTTGGGTAAGGTAACTGTGGAAGTGCCCAAGGAACACATGGACCTTCTTGATGCTGTGGTCCATTTCTATGATGGTTTGGATGCTGGGAAGATAGGAAATTGCCACTTGGCTGATGAAGATTACGAGCAGGTGGATGAGAATGAGTTGGGGAGGATGGATATTATGTGGGCTCTCGCAAGTGCTGTGCGACGAGCAAAGAAATTTGTGAAGAAAACAGGTCAAAATCTGGTGGCTACAAAAGATACTACTTTCGGCTTTGACAAGTCAAAAGTCACCTGTTTCAACTGTGGGGAGAAAGGACACTTCAAGCGGGAATGTGTCAAACCTAAGAAGACTGGAAATGGAAACCCATTCTCCTCCTTCACAAAGCAAGAGAAAGAGAAGAGGCCAGCTTCAACCAGCAGTGACTCAAAGGCTATGGTGGCGCAAGGTGATGAAGGACAGGACTGGTCCTTTCAATTCTTATCTGATAGTGAAGCCAACATAGCATCTGTTGAAGATCTAAATGAAGACTCATCGAGTGAGGGGGAGAACTCAGCAGAGCCTGATACTTCTAAATTGGATGATGACATATCTGCTTTTGATCAAATTGTTAAGGATGAACTGAATGCTGAATCTGAAGCACATTCTGAACCCCAAAATGCTTTCATGGCTGGAATGTCAACATCAGCACAGGTAGAATCAAAGGATGACTTATTTATTAAATATGTGTGTGTTGAATGTGAAAAGTTTAGAGAAAGCATTGACCTGAAATTTGCTAGGTTATAAGATCACAATGATAACTTAGTAAATGATTTAAAATGTGCACTGAGGCCAACAGAATCTTAAAACAAAATGAAAACAACTATAAAGAAAAGGTTGAAGCATTAAAGAAACAGTTAAAAGAAACAGAGGTTGTTGCATTTAACCAAGAAAATGATATCAAGTTTTACTTAAAGACAATCAAAGAAACTAAGAAGGAACGAGTGGTCTTACAAGTTGAAAATGAGTCTTTGAAACAAAAACTCCACAGTCTAGATAGTTCCTCACATATTCTGAAAAACTTGGTTAAAGAACGCAACAACGGGGAAGGTTTGGGATACAAAGTTGTGCCTCCACCACATGAGATCCTTTTGAACACCAAACAACATCCAATTAACAATAACCCAATAAAAGATCATGTGGTGACAACTCCTCTGGTCAGCGATCCGGATACAGCAGTTAAATCTACCCCTCTGGCTACTGACCAGAAAGCATCTGCATCAGGCACAACTGGCAAAAAAATCAATGGAGACCGGGTGGAAGAAAATGTTCAAGCATCTCTTGGGTTGGGTCCAAAATCGACTACCACATAACCTAAGATTTCCAAAACCACTCAAACTAAACCGGTGAAGCAAGATAACCACCAACTTCTAAGACAAAACACACATAATGTTAAACAAGTTAAATTTTTCAAGGATGGTGAAAGTCGTAAAATTGAGAAAAAAAAGTAGCTGAACATTACTCACCGTCCCACAAGAGATCTCTTAGTCCTGTTGAAAGGAGGTCCTGCTATACTTGTGGACAGCGCGACCACATTTCTACAAATTTTCCTCGCTATCAGACACCAAAGATTAAAATTGAGCTAGACAACGAAGTTAAATCAGTTTCAAAACAAAGATCTAAGACTCCCATTAGATCAAAAACACCTATTAGGTCTAAAACACCTTCTAGGTCGTTTCCATCTCCTCCGTGCCAAATGCAACACAGACAAGTCACTGGCAAGTCTGTGATGCCTGAGGTAAAACCTGTTTTTGAAACTAAACCAAAAGCTCAAACTGTAAATCAGTCTACGGTTTACCACAAACAATCCTTTCACGGGGATGGTATGTGGAAAGCCAAAACAACTGATGTGTCTGAAAGCAAGGACAAGTTGAAAGTTGTTGTACCACCCACTGATAAAGGACAGTGGGTCGAGTTCATGATGGTCGATGCCTCCGGGACACCCAAGCTAGTCAAGGCTTGGGTCCCCCTCCTTAACTAATTATTTTCTATTATGTGCAGGGTGTCCGCTATAGTGCGTCTACAAATACATGGATAGTAGATAGCGGAGCTTCCAGGCACATGACGGGAAATAAGTCCCTCGTTTATAATGTCAAACAAATTAAAGGGGGACACGTTTCTTTTGCTGGAAACAAAGGAGGATACATTACCGCTCAGGGAGAAGTAGGTAATGAAAAGGTAAGGTTTGATAAAGTGAATTTTGTTCAGCAATTAGAAAACAATCTGCTTTTGGTGTCTCAGATTTTTGACAAGGGCTTCAAAGTCATGTTTGAAAATCGCAAATGTTATATTCTGAAGAAAGAGATGGAAATTCCAGAGGAGCAGGTATTAATGTCAGCGTCTAGATATAATGACTTGTATGTTCTAGATATGTCTAATGCTTCTACGAGTGCTTCTACTGTTCAATGTTTCTTGTCTAAAGCTACAGAGAAGGACTCCATTTCGTGGCACAGGAGAATGGGACACATTAATCATAGGAAGATGAATCATCTGATTCATAACAACTTAGTTGATGGAGTTCCTGTAAAGAACTTCAAACATCCTGATTTTTGTGTCTCATGCAAGAAGGGAAAGCAGACCAGGAAATCTCACAAGTCCAAGCAAGTCAATTCTATCGAGATGCCCCTGGAGCTATTGCACATGGATTTATTCGGTCCAGTCAGCACGAAGAGTATCGCCGGAGACTGGCACTGCTTCGTAGTCACTGATGACTACTCACGCTTCTCTTGGGTGATGTTTCTGAAAGCAAAGTCAGAAACATTTGAGTCATTCAAAGTGCTGGTTACTACACTGGAATCGTTTTACAAACTGAAGGTTAGGAAGATTCGCTCAGACAATGGAACACAGTTTAAGAATCAGTGGATGGACGCCTTCTGCAAAGAAAAGGGAATTGTTCATCAATTCACCTCTGCATACACACCACGGATGAATGGAATCGAGACCGCCAGGACTATGTTGGCAGATTCAAAGATGCCAGTGCAGTTCTGGAATGAAGCTGTTGCCAATGCATGCTACACACTCAATTGTGTGTCAGTAGTGAAAAGACATGGGAAGACTTGCTATGAGTTACTACAGAAGCGTAAGCCTAACCTGGAGTATGTGGAACCTTTTGGTGATCCTTGTACGCTATGGAAGAAAACTCAAGAGGGCAAGTTTAATGAAAAGGCAGATCAGGTGATCTTTCTGGGATACAGCATACCAGACAAACGAGTTTACAACAACTCTACTGGTCAGCTAGAAGTATGGTGCAATGTTGACGTTCAACGTTTCACCATCCCCCCTGCTGGAAAAGGTCCATCGTCATTCTTTGACTACGATGGCTTTTTCAAATCATTTAATCTTCCTCAGATAGACTCGGATGAAGATATTGCTACTCAGATGATGAACGATGTTCTAAACACACCGAATCTAGATACAAGCAATACAACACCTGCGAGTGCTTCATCGGGATCTGCCACGGTTGATCAGGATGAAAGTGATGACTTATCAGAGGATGAAGAAGCAACTGAAACAGGCCAGGCACCAAATGTTGATCAAGAAGGAAGCTCTTCAGCTGCTGAACCTGCATCTGGAAACAAAGATACTGAACCTCCAGTCACAAATATGGACTTTGAAGTTGTTGTTCCTACAACACCCATGACTAGGATTAGTACGAATCATCCGCCAGATGCTATCATAGGTGATCTCCACTCCGGCGTGCAGACAAGAAATCGGTTGTATACTGCTGATTACGCTGAAGTTATGGAAAAGGGCTACGTGAATGATGGGGCTTTCAGATGTTTCGTTTCTCAAGTTGAACCCAAACACGTAAGCGATGCCCTGAAGGATGAAGCCTGGGTCAATGCTATGCAAGAGGAGTTGCTACAGTTCAGGAAACTTGGAGTGTGGACACTCGTTAACCGACCCAGTGGAGTTAAAGTAATAGGCACCAAATGGGTGCTACGCTGCAAGAAGGATGACCAAGGTGTTGTTATCAGAAACAAGGCACGATTGGTTGTTCAGGGCTTCAGACAAGTCGAGGGAGTCGACTACAATGAAGTCTTTGCAACAGTAGCTAGAATGGAAGCTATCCGCATCTTTCTAGCCTACGTCTCTTACATGAAGATCAAAGTCTATCAACTCGATGTTAAGAGTGTATTCTTGCACGGGGAAATCCGTGAAGAGGTTTATGTCAGTCAACCCGAAGGATTCGAAGATCCTTATCATCGGGACAGTGTCTACAAGTTAGACAAGGCTCTGTATGGGCTACATCAGGCTCCTCGAGCCTGGTATGAAAAGCTCTCCACTCATCTGCTAAAACACGGGTTTCGCAGGGGTGTGATTGACTGCACATTGTTTATTAAAGAAAGAGACGGTGATTTTCTAATGGTGCAAATCTATGTGGATGACATAATCTTCGGTTCACGAAACGAAGAGTTATGTATAGAATTTGAATCTGTGATGAAGGCAGAGTTCGAAATAAGCGCCATAGGAGAAATGAAGTTCTTCCAAGGATTACAGGTGGATCAGACACCTACCGGTATTTTTCTGCATCAGACTAAGTATGTCGGAGACATTCTTAGTCGCTTTGATATGGAAAATGTCACTGCTGCCGGTACCCCACTCGCCACAAATCATGATGTGGCTCCTGATGAGAATGGGGATTTGGTGGATGCCACTATGTATCGTGGGATGATCGGATCTCTCATGTATCTCACTGTCTCCCGTCAAGATATCATGTACGCCACATGTTTATGCTACAGATATCAAGCAAAGCCGAAAGTATATCATCTGATTGGGGTGAAAAGAATCTTCCTTTATCTGAAGGGTACACCAACACTTGGTTGTGGTATCCTCATGACGATGACTTTGAGCTCACGGCATATAATGATTCCGACTATGGTGGATGCAAAATGAATTTTAAGTCTACATCAGTAGGGTGTCAATTTTTTGGAAGTCGATTAGTCATGTGGCAATGCAAGAAGCAGACCTCGGTTGCCTTATCAACCTGTGAAACTGAATACGTTGCTGCCGCAAGCTGCTGCTCTCAGATTATCTGGATCCAACAGCAAATACGAGACTATGGTTTGCAATTCTCGAACACCCCTATCTATGTTGATAACTCTGCTGCCATAGTTGTTACCAAGAATCCGGCCCAACACCCTAAAACTAAACACATAGGCATAAAGTATCATTTCATACGCGACTGCTATGAAAAACAATTAATAGATGTGGTAAAAGTAAACACGGATTTCCAACGCGCTGACCTCTACACTAAACCGTTTGATAAACCCAGATTTTTCTACTTGTTAGAGGTCAATGGCGTGAAAAAGAAAAGTGACATTATCTCTGAAGACACAGATGCATAGTCCGACATTAAGTTTATTTTTTATTTTTTATTTTTTAATTTCCTGTCTTATAAAAATCCAAAAACACAAAAAGATTTTCTGTTTTAGAATTTTAGGAGGAGATTAGTTTAAACTCAGTATTTATTTACTCAAAAAAAGGGAAGGGCAGATAATCTAAGAGGCAAAAACAACATAGACGAGACTGTAATTCTACAAAATGGAAAGTGATAGTACACAGGCATCTAGTTACTTGGAACACCAAAAAGATTTTACATTTTTTAGAATTTTAGTTCATTAAATCACAGGAAATTGTGAGTCAGAGGATTCTAAGTCTAACAAGTTTGGGAAAATGATAGTACGCTTGTATGGTACTGTAATTACACGGAGAAACTTGATCTAGGGAGGTGCTATTTCACTATACAATGTGTTGGTAGATTCAACACAATAGACAAGTAGACGTCATTGGTGAACTTAATCTAAACTAACTGGTTCAACCAACTGTGGGTTCCCATCTTATCACTGGTTAACACAATCAGCTATTTCCAATAAGGGATAACGAGCAAATAAACGTCACCAAAGGTGTGAGTATAACCATAAAAAGAGGAAAGCATGAAAAATGAATACAAGCGCAATCAAGCTGATAACAAAATGTTGTTGGTGCGTTATGTGAAAAAGAAAATAAGAAATGCTCTAACAAGGAGATAGGTTGTGTGCCTCTCTGCTGTGCAATGGCACTGACCTGAGGATAAGCATAACCTACATATTCTAGAATTCATTGTTGTTTGCCGCCTCTCTGCTGTGTGATGGCACTAACCTGAGGCTTGCCTTCTCTTTGAAAGCTCTAAGAATAGTCTCTTCTTGTCAAAATACCTATAGACCGCTCGAAAGTCCTCTAAGGAATATTGATTACCATATAAGCTTGGGATCCACAAATGTTGGTTGAAATAATATAACTTAATTCATCACCAATGCGTGTCAAAAGTCTGTGTATGGATTTAAGTGGACAAGTATACTGACAATCGTCGTGGATGCACCGACTGAAGTTGATAATCAAAGTACGTTACGTATCATATCAAGCATGATTCCCAGTTAGAACTTAGAAATATCAGATGAAAGAAAAACTATGATATGTAAATATGTTAGTTTTCTTTTCGATTAATATAAAAGGTTCCAAGTAATTTAGTCTATGCCTGTCTGATTCCATATGAATCTGTCTTGAAAAGGAAGTTAATGCTAACAGGATTATCTACCCAACCCTAACAAAATCACAAAAATATTTTTGTTCTGTTACTTAGTTTATTATTTTACTTTAGTTGTTAAGTGTGTCAGTGTCGGACTGTGCTATACTATTCATTGTAGATAATGTCATAAAATGAACTTAACGTTTAATCTATGATAACTTGTTTCTGAAAAGATAAAAGGATCATGTCTGAGATGATCAAGAGGTTAAATGGATCATGTCTGAGATGATCAGGTGGTTAAATGGATCATGTCTGAGATGATTAGGTGGTTAAATGGATCATGTCTGAGATGATCAGGTGGATAAATGGATCACATCTAAGGTGATCAAACTATTTTATTAAAATGGTCATATCTAAGATGATCAAATTGTTCATAACGTTTTATCTACTGTTAAATGGAACTAAGTGTCGTACGGTAAGATGGTTAAAATGTCAAAAGTGTTGGGTTTGTTGGAACATAAAATCATAGTTTAACCATTTAAACTTTCTGAAAATGCAGCGGAAGTTTACCATTATAATCTTGTTTATAAGCTGAAATATATGTTCATTAGAAGACCATATTAATGTATAAAACAAACCCAAAGAACAAAGGATCATTTATGTGAATTAGCAAGCTATGAACATATGTAAAACTACATAAAATCACAGCTTCAGTGAGCTGTGAATCTACCTTACTGCAGCAGTGAAAAATCGACAAAAGAAGGTTGAATGATGTCCAATATTCAGCCAAGACTTCAAGGATAGAAGTCCTCAAGCTAGTATACCCCAAGCTCCTTGCAAACACACCTTCTTGTTAGGTAGAAAACACCAAAACGCAGCTCAAAACTCAGCTAGAAAACCCTCTTTTCTTGCTGAAATTTCGTAACTTCTTAGAGAGAAGAGGAGAGCTTTGTTGTGTTGCATGCAAATGAGAATTGTGATCATGGAATGCAAGAAACCTTTTCTTGTTATTAGAACACTCCAAGAACAACATAGGAACACTTCAATAACCTCAAGAACAGGCTCAAAATTCAGCTATATGCTGCTGAAAAATCCGTAGCATTAGAGAGAAGAAGAGAAGATTCTTGTTGTTCTTTGCATGTGTTGTTCTTTTTGATGAGAGCTAAATATATGCTACTTAGTGGAACTAGTCAAGTGTGTGTTTATCAAGAGAATCCTTTGTGGAAAAACACACAAGCATGCAAGCATCACATGTTATGTCTCCCACTTGAAGCAAGTCCAAGGGGACGGTTTTGTGCTCACAATAAAAAGAGGATTTCTTTTATAAATAATACACACACATATAACTAGTCTTTAAATGTTTATAAAAGAAAGATTTCTTTTATAAACAATAAACACACATATATGCATTGTCTAGTATTTTAACTAGTTTATACAATTAACCAATTAATTGTATAAGTGGTATACTCTCATTATTATTTGGTGTTATACAACTAATTTAAATAACACTTCAAATAATATTATTGAACAAAATATCCTAATAAATTTTTCCATCTCATATGCAACTTATTTAGAAAACCCATTTTCTAAATTTGGTGTAAATATTTAATTGCATGATCATATCATCAATTAAATATTAATTGGTGTTTGCTAAGCTTGTTATTGGGTATAACCCGACTTGGATCATAACATACTAACCACATCAATATTCTAAGTGTCTTGGGCACATAGAATCCTACAATCTCCCACTTGCCCAAGATTCATAGAAGATTGATGCAAGCAGTAAATACCGCCTAACAACGGTTTACTACCCTTAATACGCATGACTTATGGCCATTCAATAACATCATCCCATTCAAGTACCCAACTTGAAATGATTTAGGTGAATCAATCATCTATCCTTTTGTTACAGATGTCATGTTAAATCCAAGGACACAGAATGATCATTCCTTGTTGGTTTAACTTAATCAGGCCTTAGACATCGTACTCTCAACGAATAAGAGGAACAAATCCCATCTTGACTACATACGTTTCTCACAATCACCTTATGTCATACCTGAACATAGCCTTATGTACTGACAATTATTTCATATCAGTGAAGAACTAGTTCAAGGTGTAACACTTGGTGAATATCAAAACCCAATATGTATCTCAGGTCGAAGGATACCAAATGATATTCGCCTTTACTCAAATTTACTTATGATTAATCAATAAGATTCCATGTAGTAAGATTTGAGATGCGGGTTAGTCCAATATTTGTATCCCACAAATATCTATGAACCTTGGTAGCAACCCATTGCTCTATATTCATCCTTATGAATATCAACCAATCCAAGTTCATAATAGTCTTACCCTCACACTTGTTCCCACAAGTATGAACGACTACGGACATTTAGAGTAAATAATTTACTCATGGATTAAACATGCTAAATCGGAACATTAATTGAGGCATTATAACCAAATAATTTTACTCAAATAATAAAGAGTTCCACATACTCAAATGCAAAATTTGATCAAGTCCAATCACTAGAATATCGAAGTCCTAAGGCATAGGTATGACTTTCATGCTTTGCCTTTTCAAGGAGCTTCGTGAGTGGATCCGCAATGTTTTGATCAAAGTGAACTTTGCGAATACATATCTTTCCTTTTTCAACTTCATCCCTTATGTAGTTGAATCTCCGCTCATTGTGCCTAATCTTTTGATGTGCACGGGGTTCCTTGATTTGAACAATCGCACCCTCATCATCACAAAGATTTCTAAGGAGTCTTGAATGGTAGAGACCATCCTTAGATTGGTGATAAACCTTTTTATCCATGCAGCTTCCCAAGCTGCTAATGAGGCGGCTATGTATTCGAATTCTGTAGTGGACAACGCTACCCTATTCATAATGGAGACGTACCCCGATTGTGATCGAGAATCATCTCGATCAGTTTGGAAACTAGCATTCGTGTAACCCTTTACAACTAGTTCCTCTTCATCAGATCCGTATATTAGAAACATATCCTTAGTCTTCCTAAAGTATTCCAATATTCTTTCAACAGCCATCCAATGGGTGTTACACGGATTCTGCTGATATCTACTTGTCATGCTTAACGCGTATGACATGTCCAGTCTAGTGCATATTATCACATACATGACGGATCCTATAGCAGACGCATATGGGATGTCCTTCATACGATGTTGCTCATCCTTTGAGCTTGGACATTGAGATGCACTCAACATTGTCCCTCTTTGAATAGGTGCTATACCTTTTTTAGAGTTTACCATCTTGAACCTTTTTCAAGATTTTATCTATATATGCACTTTGGTTTAACCCTATCAACCGCCTCGATCTATCCCTATAGATCTTTATTTCCAAAATATAGACGGCTTAACGGAGATCCCTTTTGGAAAACCAATTTCCAAGCCAGGTTTTAACACCTTCCATGGTTGGAATATCATTTCCATATAGTAATATGTCATCAACATACAATACTAAGATTGTGATTACACTCCCACTAGCCTTTTTATGCACATGAGCCTTGTCAGTGTCCAAGTTTCCATGCATATTTGTTTTCTTCTCGAAAACCCACTTGCATCCAACCGGTTTGGTGTTAAGTGGAGGGTCAACCAATTCCTAAACTTGGTTGTCATACATGGATTGCATCTCTACGTTCATGACTTCCAGCCATTTGTCGCAATCCGAATTGGAATAGCATTATGGTATGTAGTTGGCTCATCGGAGTCAATCTCATAGCATCCATCCATGAAAAATCCATATATTTCAGGTGGAATGCTAACTCTACCAGATCTATGAACGTTTTGTGTGTATTGATCAACCTCTTGATCATTATCAATAACCTCTTGTTGACAGCTAGTGTCAACCAAACGTGTATCGGCTTGTGGATCTTGATCCTCATCAAATTCCACTGTTCTATGCGTCATTCCTTCCATAAGGAACTTGGCTTCCAAGAACTATGCCTTTTGAGCAATAAATACCTTTTGCTCTGTTGGATAAAAGAAGTAGTATCCTATACAGTCCTTTTGGATATCCAATAAATATACACTTAGTGAATCGACTTTTAGTTGGTTTGGGTGTTAAGCATAACATAAGCTTCATAACCCATACTTTTAAATATGATAGCGATGGAACTATTCCATTCCATATTTCAAAAGGCGCCGAATCCACTTTCTTGGTTTGGGCCATATTCAAAATACGAGCCTTGGAGAGTAGTGAGAAACCCCAAAATTATAGAGGTAGTGAGCTTATAGGCATCATAGGTCGAACCATATCCAATAGGGTTCGATCTCCTTTCAGACACATCGTTATATTGTGGTGTTCCGGGAGGAGTAAGTTGTGAGACAATCTTACAACTTCCTAGATGATCCCAAAAAGCCTCACTTAGGTATTCACCTCCTCTATCTAAACGGAGAACTTTGGTAGTTCTATCGAGTTGATTTTCTACTTCATTCTTGAAATTTTTGAACATTTCAAATTCTTCATATTTATGTGCCATCAAGTACACACAACCATAGCGACTATTATCGTCGGTATAAGGTAATGAAGTAAGTTTCACCATACCTTGTCATTGTCTTAAAAGGACCACATACATCCAAATGTATGATTCCTAATAAGTCTTTTGCCCTCTCATTAGTACCACTAATGGGTGTGTTGGTCATCTTACCTTGTAAACAGGATTCACACTTATCAAATGAAGAATTTTCATTTGCTTTTAAAAGACCATTCTTTTAAAGTGTTTAAGTCCGATTCTTGTTTATGTGACTAAGATGACAATGACAAGAATAAGAGTCACTTAAACCATTTTAAGTCTCTTGGTGTATGATAGGTATAATGTGTTATTATAGGACGAATCGTCATGAACCAATTCATCAACATCATTAGAAGGCATAGCCTTGAAGTAATATACATCATCCATATAAACATAAATACCATCATTTACAAACTTTAAAATATAACCATATCGTTTTAAAAGGGAAACTTAAATCATGTTCCTAGTCTAACTAGGGGCATATAACATGTTTTGAAGAACAACTTCCAAACCCTTTTGAAAGTTTCAAAACATAGTCTCCTTTCTTAAAGTGCTTATTTCTTTTGAACCCTTGCAACAGATTGCAATAGTGAGTTCCACATGTGGTATCCAATTACCAATGTGCTTTGAGGAAATAACATTTAAGTCAATATGGATTATGAAAGTTGTGCTTGAGGTTTGCCCAGCATCCCTCTTATTTCTCAACTCTTTGAGATAGGTTGGACAATTCCTTTCAAATAATCTATCTCACCATACTCAAAGCATGGATCGTTTTTCGTTACCTTAGGCTTCATAAGCTTAGGTTTTGGAGGTTCCGCTTTGATCTTCCCTTCCCCTTTGTCTTTGATGTGCCCTCCTCCTTTGGCAACATTTGCCTTGGGATCGGGAATGGCCTCAACATCGTCGGGGTCGGGTTGGTTAGGAATAGGATCGTCAAGGACATTTGCCTTTGCTCTTGCTTGAGAAAAATTCTTAAGTTTCGAGACTAGTCCATAAGGTTATTATGGTTCAGAGGATCCCTCTTTAAAATAGTTCTCAGTGATAGGGTATGGACGGTCGGGGTGGTAGCATTATTGTTTGCGGCCATTCTACAAATTTTACAAAGTTCTTTTAGTATTTCTGAAAATTTCATTTTAATTATTAATACCCTTTACGTCTCATAGACAATTAATAATTAAAATCTAGAATCCAACGTTACATTCAAATAATGGTTAGGTGACCTTTATCCCATTATTCAAATTAACAAGGTAGTCAACATTTGACAATTGCAACCTCTTGCAACTTCTAGCGGTATGGGATCGACTTTAAACATCATATGTAAAGTCGGCATGTTAATCCCATCAACACCATTTGGAAACCATATTTTAGGTGATCCATTCAACATGGTTTGCAAATCAAGTTACCCTACTTGCACGCACATGTGAGTTTACCAACACAAGTGGTTAGGTAACATTTATCCCACCAATGTGGTATTCCCACCTTAAGTCATAAGTTCCCTCAAAATGGTTAGGTGACCTTTATCCCATTAAGAGTTTCCAAATGACTTAAGTGTTGTGCAAAAGGACGGTGTTAAACTTGTTTGAAAAGGGATTTTTAGTTTTCATTAATTCTAGTTTTGAAAACTCTATGTACCTTGTATTTGCATGCTTTCAAATACAAGGTATCCTATGGTTCATTTTTAATAAAACCTCTTTTATTAAATCATCAATCCTTTTAATAACCTCTTATTAATCACTTAATGATTAAGAACCATAGATGCAAGGTATCTTATGGTTTATTTTTTAATAAAACCTCTTTTATTAAATCATTAATCCTTTTAATAACCGCTTATTAACCACTTAATGATTAGAAACCATAAATTTCCAGCTTGTTAAGTTTGCTAATGAGTTTGTTATGCATATCCAAATATCAAACAACAATCATACAACAAACAACCAAACAAGCATAATATTAACAACCACAATGTGCATAACCATAGCTACTATTATGACCACACTTGTTTGCCATCACAAGTGTGGTCATTTGGTCTTTCCTAAGGGTTGAATACAACACAAAATAGAGGTCTTCTTAGACTCCCACTTGAACTTGCATCCATATGCTTCAAGTCCCTTTTTTTTGTGTCTTTGATGTCCATCTTTGGGTCTTCATCTTGTGCATCTTCCTTTTACAAAAATTATATCCTAATACATTTTTCTAATAAAAGAAATGCACCTAATATATTTATTACATAACCAAATGAATAAATAATTACAACCCAAATAATAAACACAAATATTACAACCCAATTGAATGAATTAAAACAACCATTAAAACCATCCAAATCACACAAGGCCTTAAGCTAGGTTATGCACTTTAACAACCAATGATCATATCATTTATTCATATAATGAAACCCCTTTTAAAACCACCAAATTTCAGCCAACATAAACTGAAATTTTTGGTTTTAAATATTGTCCAAACAATCAACATTTCATAATATGTTTCTTTCAAGGTCTAATCACTAGCATGTGTGATATGACCTTGAAAGTTTGGGGAATCATTCAAACAAACTATAACAGCCCAAAATCAGCCTATAACTAATTTATTATCATCCTTTAAAACCAATTTTTAAAGGACAAGAACAAGCAAGCTATCCACATAACCGGCTCTTGATGCCATTGTTGGGTTTGTTGGAACATAAAATCATAGTTTAACCATTTAAACTTTCTGAAAACGCAGCGGAAGTTTACCATTATAATCTTGTTTATAAGCTGAAATATATGTTCATTAGAAGACCATATTAATGTATAAAACAAACCCAAAGAACAAAGGATCATTTATGTGAATTAGCAAGCTATGAACATATGTAAAACTACATAAAATCACAGCTTCAGTGAGCTGTGAATCTACCTTACTGCAGCAGTGAAAAATCGACAAAAGAAGGTTGAATGATGTCCAATATTCAGCCAAGACTTCAAGGATAGAAGTCCTCAAGCTAGTATACGCCAAGCTCCTTGCAAACACACCTTCTTGTTAGGTAGAAAACACCAAAACGCAGCTCAAAACTCAGCTAGAAAACCCTCTTTTCTTGCTGAAATTTCGTAACTTCTTAGAGAGAAGAGGAGAGCTTTGTTGTGTTGCATGCAAATGAGAATTGTGATCATGGAATGCAAGAAACCTTTTCTTGTTATTAGAACACTCCAAGAACAACATAGGAACACTTCAATAACCTCAAGAACAGGCTCAAAATTCAGCTATATGCTGCTGAAAAATCCGTAGCATTAGAGAGAAGAAGAGAAGATTCTTGTTGTTCTTTGCATGTGTTGTTCTTTTTGATGAGAGCTAAATATATGCTACTTAGTGGAACTAGCCAAGTGTGTGTTTATCAAGAGAATCCTTTGTGGAAAAACACACAAGCATGCAAGCATCACATGTTATGTCTCCCACTTGAAGCAAGTCCAAGGGGACGGTTTTGTGCTCACAATAAAAAGAGGATTTCTTTTATAAATAATACACACACATATAACTAGTCTTTAAATGTTTATAAAAGAAAGATTTCTTTTATAAACAATAAACACACATATATGCATTGTCTAGTATTTTAACTAGTTTATACAATTAACCAATTAATTGTATAAGTGGTATACTCTCATTATTATTTGGTGTTATACAACTAATTTAAATAACACTTCAAATAATATTATTGAACAAAATATCCTAATAAATTTTTCCATCTCATATGCAACTTATTTAGAAAACCCATTTTCTAAATTTGGTGTAAATATTTAATTGCATGATCATATCATCAATTAAATATTAATTGGTGTTTGCTAAGCTTGTTATTGGGTATAACCCGACTTGGATCATAACGTACTAACCACATCAATATTCTAAGTGTCTTGGGCACATAGAATCCTACAAAAAGTATGGCCATTCGCACGACTGAACCATAAGTATGGTCCAGTCGTCCGATTGGAACATACGATTAAGTCAAATCATACGAATGGATAATTCGAATGAATCCAATCACACGATTGGAAGTGACCGATTGTGACAGTCGTTCGTATGCACCTCAATCGCACGATTGGAGATGAACGATTGGGTAAATCGCATGAATGAGACTCAGTCGCATGACTCACTCATGCGACTAGGCTCAGTCGCACGACTGACCTATGCGAATAGGCTCAGTTGCCCAACTGGGATTTGTCCTAGTATAAATACAGGTCGAATCGTCATCAGTCGCTCATTCACCCAAATTGCCCCCCTGTTAGCACGACCTAAACTGTAACACCCGTAAAATTTTTTTTTTTTAGTAAAGAATTCAAAAGAGTAAAATAGAAAGAGAAAGGAAAGAAAAAAAACAAAAGTTACTTTTGTTTAAGGGCCAAAAGTGTCAAATGGGCAAACTTTCTATTAATTCTTTGTACAAAAGGTGGAATGGCCACCCATGTTGTCTGCATTTCACTTCATTCGAACTTTTTAGAGAGAGAAAGTAGCAGGAGCAGAAAACCATCGGAATTTTGAAGAAGGATCTGAGAAATTCGAAGTTCTTGGTAAGAAATCCCGAATTTATGATGTTAGGACGATTCTAGAACCATACATGAGCATATAAATGTGACTAGTGTGTTCGGGTTGCTCTGTGTGTGTGTTTTAGGTGTATAAACGACTGAGAAGTTCAAGTAAAGGGCATCCAAAACCCGAAGACAAATTAAGGTGAGTTCTAGACCCCTTTTTACTGGTTTTTAAATGTTTGGGGCTGGAAAATGCATGCAAAATATATTTTTTATAAAATTTGGGTTTGATACCCGTATGATATGAATGTGTGTATGTTTATGTTTATGTTAGATTATGCCTAGGATTATGTGTATATGTTTAGAACTAGGCATGATGATGTTTTGGGCTCGGATTATGAATTAGACACATGAATATGTTGTTAATATGTCTGAAATTGGGACTTAGAATAAATAAGAAAAGTTGATGTGTCCAGCAGTGCTCATACGACCAACAGTGGTCGTATGATCAGGATTTTTCTAAGTGTTATAAGCCCAATAGGACTCATACGACGAACAGTGTGGTCGTATGACCAGGTGATGAATTTTTTCTAAGTGATTGATGAGTCTAATAGGACTCATACGACCAACAGTGGTCGTATGAATATGTGAAATTTTCTAAGTCTGAGGCCCACAGGACTCATACGACCAACAGTGGTCGTATGATTATATGGAAAATTTTCTAAGTATGGGCTCATACGACCAACAGTGGTCGTATGATCCAAATATGTTCCTAAGTCCAGGGGTGATACGACCAGCAGTGGTCATACGACCAACAGTGTGGTCGTATGACCAGTTGATAAATCTAAGTGTTAAGTGAAAAGTCCAGCAGTGCTCATACGGCTAATAGTGCTAAAACGCCTAACCACTTAGAAATTTTCAGGAAATTTCCAGTAAGCCCGAAGTTCGAGGTTGACCAGGGTTGACTAGTGTGAAGTCACTGGATCGATGAACATCCGAGCGTGTTCTTGACGGAAGGATCAAAACCAAAAGATAAACAATGATACGAACAGTAATCGAATGATTTCATTGATAAAACATAACGATTTTAAGCTCGTTACAACTTAAGAATTACAACTTTTGGCAAGGGGAGATCGAGCATGATCTCCCCTCTCATCCGGCAGCACCTGGGCGCCAGGAACCCTATCAAAACCATTAGGTTTCTACACATTGAAACTGGTATATATAGGTCTCGGCCCATATTAGATGCGACTGGGCCCATTCATGCGATTGGACCATACGTATGGTTCAATCGTACGACTGGACCATTCTTATGGCTCAGTCTTACGAATGAGTCAATCGCATCTCTCAGTCGCACGACTGGTCCATTAGCATGACTCATTCGTACGACTGAGTCTCATTCGCATATGCTCCTGCGAATGACCCAGTTTCATGTGTTTACAAGGTGTATAACATTAAGCCTAGACTATTCGTCAAGCGACGGACACACTATATATGAATATATATGCTCCAACAAATTCCCCCTTGGACGTTGCTTGCGAATAGTAGATAAACACCTCTTACAATCTTCAGTCAATCTTTGCTCTGGTTTCCAATAGAATCAAACGAACAACCATATTAGCCAACATTGCCGATCCGTCAGGTTACCACAATATCCCTGAAAATGAATTTAGGCACAATAGCTTTCGTTTACTTTGCAGAACACCATCATAGCAGTAAGATTCCCCAAATGACTGATTTTTCCAGATAATGACATGACCAGTTTTCCATTGCTTCAATCTTCACACAGTCTAACCTGTTTAACATTAACAACTGTAGAAATTCCCCCTCACATTCAGCATATCCCAATATATAAACGTTGTGCTCTCCTAACGTCTTCATACAGTGTATTGGGCAAAAGGTTGAAGGTTCCAATCCACAGCTGACAATATCAAACAAATCAGTATGCACGTAGATTCATCATCAGAAATCTGCTCACATCATCACTTTCTGATTGCGTCTGTAATTTCTCTATCCATGGATTCCCCCTAAGAATGAGAATCCTCTCTGTGTGGATATAAATATAACTTGATTGGCCCATAAATAGTCAGATGCTCCTGACTACCCCACAAAATCAGCACCGACAGCTGATATCTTCTCTTCTCTCTTTCGTGTTCTAACAACATTCACCGATTCTGGAAGTCCAACGAATAATGGGGTATCCATCGAACTTGTTTGACATAAGAAACTCAGGGTGAATGTGCTTTGCTCATCCTCAACTCTTGCATAAACTCTCCAGAAGAATCTTCACTATTGACCCGAACAAGAACCGAAAATGACCCGATAATTTTCCCTAAAAATTTTATTTTACCAAAATTTTTCAGAAGGCTTCCCGACTGATAAAATGGTTTAGGGAAAAATTCGTGCAAGAAGCTGTTCCAGACTTTTGTTTTTTTTTTTTTTTTTTTTTTTTTTTGGTCTGGTACACAGCTCATTCGTGCGACTGAAACAGACGAATGAAGACATCCGTGCAAATGGGTGATTCGTGCGAATGGACACTCCGAATGGTTCAGTAGTGCGAATGAAGTACACGAGAGGGTCAGTCGTGCGAATGAATGTTCATTCGTACGAATGGACATACGACTGGGTTAGACGTACGAATAGACCATACGAATGGTTCAATCGTGCGAATGAGGTCCAGTCGCATGGCCCAATCGCATGAACGGGTCTGAACGCAGAAAACCAGATCTGCAGCCGCCACAAGGCTGAAAAACCCTAATCCGATGATTTGGACGAGATACAACACAAAATTTGTATCATTGGATTCGTTTTTATGATCTGAAGAAGATTCCGAGTCCGGTTTTAACAAATAAACATCACACACAATGAGATCCAGAGATCAAGAGCTCGGGTTGCTAGAGTGATTGTTAGATCAATCTAGCAGTAACCGGCTCTGATACCAATTGTGAAGTCACTGGATCGATGAACATCCGAGCGTGTTCTTGACGGAAGGATCAAAACCAAAAGATAAACAATGATACGAACAGTAATCGAATGATTTCATTGATAAAACATAACGATTTTAAGCTCGTTACAACTTAAGAATTACAACTTTTGGCAAGGGGAGATCGAGCATGATCTCCCCTCTCATCCGGCAGCACCTGGGCGCCAGGAACCCTATCAAAACCCTTAGGTTTCTACACATTGAAACTGGTATATATAGGCCTCGGCCCATATTAGATGCGACTGGGCCCATTCATGCGATTGGACCATACGTATGGTTCAATCGTACGACTGGACCATTCTTATGGCTCAGTCTTACGAATGAGTCAATCGCATCTCTCAGTCGCACGACTGGTCCATTAGCATGACTCATTCGTACGACTGAGTCTCATTCGCATATGCTCCTGCGAATGACCCAGTTTCATGTGTTTACAAGGTGTATAACATTAAGCCTAGACTATTCGTCAAGCGACGGACACACTATATATGACTATATATGCTCCAACAAATTCCCCCTTGGACGTTGCTTGCGAATAGTAGATAAACACCTCTTACAATCTTCAGTCAATCTTTGCTCTGGTTTCCAATAGAATCAAACGAACAACCATATTAGCCAACATTGCCGATCCGTCAGGTTACCACAATATCCCTGAAAATGAATTTAGGCACAATAGCTTTCGTTTACTTTGCAGAACACCATCATAGCAGTAAGATTCCCCAAATGACTGATTTTTCCAGATAATGACATGACCAGTTTTCCATTGCTTCAATCTTCACACAGTCTAACCTGTTTAACATTAACAACTGTAGAAATTCCCCTCACATTCAGCATATCCCAATATATAAACGTTGTGCTCTCCTAACGTCTTCATACAGTGTATTGGGCAAAAGGTTGAAGGTTCCAATCCACAGCTGACAATATCAAACAAATCAGTATGCACGTAGATTCATCATCAGAAATCTGCTCACATCATCACTTTCTGATTGCGTCTGTAATTTCTCTATCCATGGATTCCCCCTAAGAATGAGAATCCTCTCTGTGCGGATATAAATATAACTTGATTGGCCCATAAATAGTCAGATGCTCCTGACTACCCCACAAAATCAGCACCGACAGCTGATATCTTCTCTTCTCTCTTTCGTGTTCTAACAACATTCACCGATTCTGGAAGTCCAACGAATAATGGGGTATCCATCGAACTTGTTTGACATAAGAAACTCAGGGTGAATGTGCTTTGCTCATCCTCAACTCTTGCATAAACTCTCCAGAAGAATCTTCACTATTGACCCGAACAAGAACCGAAAATGACCCGATAATTTTCCCTAAAAATTTTATTTTACCAAAATTTTTCAGAAGGCTTCCCGACTGATAAAAATGGTTTAGGGAAAAATTCGTGCAAGAAGCTGTTCCAGACTTTTTTTTTTTTTTTTTTTTTTTTTTTTTTGGTCTGGTACACAGCTCATTCGTGCGACTGAAACAGACGAATGAAGACATCCGTGCAAATGGGTGATTCGTGCGAATGGACACTCCGAATGGTTCAGTAGTGCGAATGAAGTACACGAGAGGGTCAGTCGTGCGAATGAATGTTCATTCGTACGAATGGACATACGACTGGGTTAGACGTACGAATAGACCATACGAATGGTTCAATCGTGCGAATGAGGTCCAGTCGCATGGCCCAATCGCATGAACGGGTCTGAACGCAGAAAACCAGATCTGCAGCCGCCACAAGGCTGAAAAACCCTAATCCGATGATTTGGACGAGATACAACACAAAATTTGTATCATTGGATTCGTTTTTATGATCTGAAGAAGATTCCGAGTCCGGTTTTAACAAATAAACATCACACACAATGAGATCCAGAGATCAAGAGCTCGGGTTGCTAGAGTGATTGTTAGATCAATCTAGCAGTAACCGGCTCTGATACCAATTGTGAAGTCACTGGATCGATGAACATCCGAGCGTGTTCTTGACGGAAGGATCAAAACCAAAAGATAAACAATGATACGAACAGTAATCGAATGATTTCATTGATAAAACATAACGATTTTAAGCTCGTTACAACTTAAGAATTACAACTTTTGGCAAGGGGAGATCGAGCATGATCTCCCCTCTCATCCGGCAGCACCTGGGCGCCAGGAACCCTATCAAAACCCTTAGGTTTCTACACATTGAAACTGGTATATATAGGCCTCGGCCCATATTAGATGCGACTGGGCCCATTCATGCGATTGGACCATACGTATGGTTCAATCGTACGACTGGACCATTCTTATGGCTCAGTCTTACGAATGAGTCAATCGCATCTCTCAGTCGCACGACTGGTCCATTAGCATGACTCATTCGTACGACTGAGTCTCATTCGCATATGCTCCTGCGAATGACCCAGTTTCATGTGTTTACAAGGTGTATAACATTAAGCCTAGACTATTCGTCAAGCGACGGACACACTATATATGACTATATATGCTCCAACAAATTCCCCCTTGGACGTTGCTTGCGAATAGTAGATAAACACCTCTTACAATCTTCAGTCAATCTTTGCTCTGGTTTCCAATAGAATCAAACGAACAACCATATTAGCCAACATTGCCGATCCGTCAGGTTACCACAATATCCCTGAAAATGAATTTAGGCACAATAGCTTTCGTTTACTTTGCAGAACACCATCATAGCAGTAAGATTCCCCAAATGACTGATTTTTCCAGATAATGACATGACCAGTTTTCCATTGCTTCAATCTTCACACAGTCTAACCTGTTTAACATTAACAACTGTAGAAATTCCCCCTCACATTCAGCATATCCCAATATATAAACGTTGTGCTCTCCTAACGTCTTCATACAGTGTATTGGGCAAAAGGTTGAAGGTTCCAATCCACAGCTGACAATATCAAACAAATCAGTATGCACGTAGATTCATCATCAGAAATCTGCTCACATCATCACTTTCTGATTGCGTCTGTAATTTCTCTATCCATGGATTCCCCCTAAGAATGAGAATCCTCTCTGTGCGGATATAAATATAACTTGATTGGCCCATAAATAGTCAGATGCTCCTGACTACCCCACAAAATCAGCACCGACAGCTGATATCTTCTCTTCTCTCTTTCGTGTTCTAACAACATTCACCGATTCTGGAAGTCCAACGAATAATGGGGTATCCATCGAACTTGTTTGACATAAGAAACTCAGGGTGAATGTGCTTTGCTCATCCTCAACTCTTGCATAAACTCTCCAGAAGAATCTTCACTATTGACCCGAACAAGAACCGAAAATGACCCGATAATTTTCCCTAAAAATTTTATTTTACCAAAATTTTTCAGAAGGCTTCCCGACTGATAAAAATGGTTTAGGGAAAAATTCGTGCAAGAAGCTGTTCCAGACTTTTTTTTTTTTTTTTTTTTTTTTTTTTTTTTTGGTCTGGTACACAGCTCATTCGTGCGACTGAAACAGACGAATGAAGACATCCGTGCAAATGGGTGATTCGTGCGAATGGACACTCCGAATGGTTCAGTAGTGCGAATGAAGTACACGAGAGGGTCAGTCGTGCGAATGAATGTTCATTCGTACGAATGGACATACGACTGGGTTAGACGTACGAATAGACCATACGAATGGTTCAATCGTGCGAATGAGGTCCAGTCGCATGGCCCAATCGCATGAACGGGTCTGAACGCAGAAAACCAGATCTGCAGCCGCCACAAGGCTGAAAAACCCTAATCCGATGATTTGGACGAGATACAACACAAAATTTGTATCATTGGATTCGTTTTTATGATCTGAAGAAGATTCCGAGTCCGGTTTTAACAAATAAACATCACACACAATGAGATCCAGAGATCAAGAGCTCGGGTTGCTAGAGTGATTGTTAGATCAATCTAGCAGTAACCGGCTCTGATACCAATTGTGAAGTCACTGGATCGATGAACATCCGAGCGTGTTCTTGACGGAAGGATCAAAACCAAAAGATAAACAATGATACGAACAGTAATCGAATGATTTCATTGATAAAACATAACGATTTTAAGCTCGTTACAACTTAAGAATTACAACTTTTGGCAAGGGGAGATCGAGCATGATCTCCCCTCTCATCCGGCAGCACCTGGGCGCCAGGAACCCTATCAAAACCCTTAGGTTTCTACACATTGAAACTGGTATATATAGGCCTCGGCCCATATTAGATGCGACTGGGCCCATTCATGCGATTGGACCATACGTATGGTTCAATCGTACGACTGGACCATTCTTATGGCTCAGTCTTACGAATGACTCAATCGCATCTCTCAGTCGCACGACTGGTCCATTAGCATGACTCATTCGTACGACTGAGTCTCATTCGCATATGCTCCTGCGAATGACCCAGTTTCATGTGTTACAAGGTGTATAACATTAAGCCTAGACTATTCGTCAACCTACGGACACACTATATATGACTATATATGCTCCAACAACTAGGGTTAATAAATGATGATGTCTCATGCATATAATGATGAGTATGATTAACCCTAATTATTACTAATATTATTATTAGTATATTATTGTTAACAATATTATTAAAATATCGTTAATTATGGTATGATGCTACGTATGGTATGATGAATGTATGATGATGAGAGTATGATGATGATTGTGTGATGAGTATGCATGATGAGTATGTATGTTCCTTGTGATTGTGTATGCTTATCTTTCTGAAACTTTACGAATAACGAGAAATGAACTAATGAAGTATTATGTATCGTAAAGTGAAAGATAATGAAAGTGGAACATGATGACGAATGCATGTATTAACGAATGAACGAAAGAATGAATGATGATGAATACATGCATTAATGAACGAACGAAGTATGTCTTGCAAGCATTGAATAACGCGATTGGTCCTTCTATGTGATTGACCATGGTCATGGTACCTCTACCGCTTACCTCTAGTACCGGGCATACGTTTTGTTGTTCATATGTTGACTTCGGCCCGGTAGCTAATAACGTTCGGGGTGTAGCATATGGTATTGGTACAATTAACCTTTCAATGCGTGCAAGTAAGTATGAACGGGATTCATGTCATTCGACCACAGTAATCATAGCCGAGTGCTATGAAGTGGGTAAAGCCTGACAGAATCCATACGAGAAGTTAAAGACAATGATGAATAACGAATGATGAAGATAATAATAATTATTATCTATGTGTACGTATGATGTATGAACGCATGAATGAAAGGATACTTTTAAATAAGTAAAAGTATGTTTTATTACAAAACTAGAACTCACTCAGCAACGCTGACTTTATGTATTTTCCAGTTGGCAGGTAGGGTTGCTGAGGATGGCGCGAGGCAGCTACTCAGTTCTTTTGGGATGGCATTCTTTTGTTAATGTTTTGTATTGTAATGCAAACAAATGATATTTAGTAACCGTTGTTGTATTACTTTGCAAAAGCATTTATAGTAAATTTAAAGTTTCCGCTGCATGGTTTTTTATTAAATTATATTATATTATGTTTTATGGGTAATGACAACCAACTGTGAGGTGCCCGGGATCGGGGCCTTACAAGTTGGTATCAGAGCCAAAGTTTAAGTGAAATGGGTAAAATTTTTAGAATAAACCTAAGACTTAAACTGAGAATGGGACAGGGGGAAATGGGAATGCCATCTGAGTAGCTGCGTGCCATCAGGTATTTTCTTGAAAGTTAACCAGTGTTACGTGTGCATGTTATGTGTTTATGTGTACTGTTAGACTTAGATACTAATGTAGTCAGGACAGGTAATGCTCGGGGTGCGAAGAGTAGAGTAAGTGGCTAATCACAACTGGCCACTGTAATTAGGGACTTACTGTACTTAACATAAACTGAGCTATTTCCTTAAATGACCGCGTTGGTGTTTAAATCTTTCAGTGTGATAGAAGATGGTCGGTGGTAGATCATCTAAAGCCCCAATTGGTGGAGGCAGTGGCGGAAGTGGTGCGGAACCACGAGCCACAAGAGGTAGACCTAGACAAGAGAAGAAGGTTCCCGAAGGACCTAATACTACTCCCTCGGGGGGGGTGGATGAGAGCGATAATGTGAGAGCCTCGGTGAAAGAGACGGTGATCGAGGAGGTGCACCAAGTCATGCAGACGATCTTACCGTCTGTAGTGACTGAAGTGATAAAGGCAGTACGTGAAGACGATAGACGAGGGAGGAATCGGTCCTCAGGAAGACAACAACAGATGGAAGCAGAGACGGTACTATCTGATGATGAAGAGGAAGAGGAAGAAGAACAGTTACGGGAGACCGCCCGGGGTTGTAACTACGGGGCATTCATGAGGTGCAAGCCCCCAACTTTTGATGGGTCTGGTACTGCTACTGATGCTCACCAATGGGTGATGGAAATGGAAGCTGTCCTCGATATTAGTGATTGCCAGGAGGACAAGAAGGTGAAGTTTGCTACCCACTCTTTCACAGGGTCGGCTTTATGCTGGTGGAAGAATATAGTCCAAGCCGAGGGTAGCAGGGCTATAGGGAAGATGAAATGGGCTGAATTGAAAAGGCTGGTGATCGAGGAATTCAGTCCTCGTCGGGAAATGGATAGAATAGAGAGAGAGTTCCTGCAGTTGGAGGCGGGAACGATGACCCACCAACAATATACCACCAAGTTTAACGAGTTGGCGCTGTTGGTGCCAGAGCAGGTGACGCCGGTGTCTTGAAAGATCAACCGGTATATTCAAGGACTGCCGGCTGAAATTCGTTGGCACTTGATTTCTGCCCGACCAAGCACTTTCAGGTCGGCAGTGGACTTGGCGGGAAGGTTATTCGATGAACGTGCTGCTTTGGTGAAGGCTGAGGGAAGCAAGAAAGGAAGTGGAGAGAAGAACTGGCAGGGGAAGAGATTTGGTCGGGGTGATACTTCGACAAACAACAAGAAAGCAAGGGTGGATGACCGCCGAGTGGTCGTGTCTGGAGCTGGGGTGAGGAAGTGTGGTAAGTGTGGAAAGGAGCACTCAGGGGAGTGCAAGTGGGGATACAACATCTGCTTCAAGTGTGGGAGGACTGGGCATATGGCCAAGGATTGTCTGATGGGCAAGTGTTTTAACTGTGGGGAAAGTGGTCATATGAGCAGAGATTGCAAGAAGCCGAGGGCTGAGGGCTCGGGAGAGAAGAAGACGGGAGGAGAAGCACCGAAGGCAAAGGCTAGGGCGTTCACGATGACGCAGGAAGAGGCTAGGACGGACCCCGATGTGGTGTCAGGTACGTTTCTAGTAAACCAAACTCTTGCTTCTGTGTTATTTGACTCTGGTGCTAGTAAGAGTTTCATTTCTGCTACTTTCTGTGCTAAACTGCCTGTTAGGAGTAAATGCCTTGATAAGTCCTTTGATGTAGAAACCGCTATTGGTAAATCCACTAGGGTTACGGATGTGATAGAGGGCTGTACCGTAGAATTAGAGGGCCATAGGTTTGCTGCCATGTTACATGTAATGCCTCTAGGAGGATTCGATGTAGTGTTAGGGATGGACTGGTTAGCAACCTACGAAGCGAATATCGTGTGCCGAAAGAAGATGATTAGACTGACGGCGACCAACGGAAGTCCGGTGACAATTTATGGCGATCGAATTATGACGATTCCGAAGGTGATCTCGATGGCGGTGGCGGGAAAGTGTATGAGGCGCGGGTGTAGCGCCTACTTATGTTATGTAAAGAATGTAGAGACGCCAACACCACAACTATGCGATGTACCAGTGGTGTGTGACTCCAGACGTGTTTCCCGAAGACTTATCGGGATTGCCACCTGACCGAGAGATCGAGTTCCAGATCGACCTGATACCGGGTGCCCAACCTGTCGCAAAAGCACCGTATCGCTTGGCTCCGACGGAGATGAAAGAGTTGATGGAGCAGTTGCAGGAACTGCTAGATAAGGGGTTTATCCGACCGAGTATCTCACCTTGGGGTGCTCCGGTTTTGTTCGTAAAGAAGAAGGATGGTAGTATGAGGATGTGCATCGACTACCGCGAACTGAATAAGCTGACGGTGAAGAACAGATACCCCTTACCAAGGATCGATGACCTGTTTGATCAACTTCAGGGCGCCAGTTGGTTTTCAAGGATAGATCTTCGATCGGGTTACCATCAACTAAAGGTGAAGGAACAAGATATCCCTAAAACAGCCTTTCGTACGCGCTATGGTCACTACGAGTTTCTTGTCATGTCTTTTGGGTTGACCAATGCGCCGGCTGCTTTTATGGATTTGATGAACCGAGTGTGCCGACCAATGTTGGATAAATCAGTAATTGTATTCATTGATGATATTTTGATTTATTCGAGAAGTGAAAAAGAGCATGCCGGGCATATTCGGGAAGTGTTGGAAACGTTGAGAAGGGAGAAATTGTACGCCAAGTTCTCCAAGTGCGCCTTTTGGTTACGCGAGGTGCAATTTCTGGGTCACGTAGTGAATGCAGAAGGAATAATGGTGGACCCAGCAAAGGTTGAGGCTGTGATGCAATGGAAATCACCAAAGACGCCATCCGAGATTCGTAGCTTCTTGGGATTGGCGGGCTATTACAGGAGATTTATTCAAGACTTCTCCAAGATAGCCTCACCTTTGACAAAATTGACCCGTAAGGACGTGAAATTCGTGTGGGGTCGAGAGCAGGAGACGGCTTTTGAGGAGTTGAAGGCAAGACTAACACAAGCTCCTGTCTTGACATTGCCCGAGGGAAATGAAGACTTAGTGGTCTATTCAGATGCATCTTATTCTGGGCTAGGTTGCGTGTTGATGCAACGTGGAAGGGTAATAGCCTACGCATCTCGATAGCTGAAGACCCACGAAGCCAACTATCCCACACACGATCTAGAATTAGCCGCGGTGGTTTTTGCGTTGAAGATTTGGCGGCACTATCTATACGGGACGAAGTGCACAATCTTCACTGACCACAAAAGCTTGAAGTACTTCTTCGAGCAGAAGGATCTAAACATGAGGCAGAGGCGGTGGTTGGAACTGATAAAAGATTATGATTGTGAGATCCATTACCACCCGGGCAAAGCCAATGTGGTGGCTGATGCCCTTAGCCGAAAAGAAAGGCCTGAACCGATCCGAGTGAAGGCCTATCAATTGATCATGACCTCCGACGTGATGACACAGGTTAAGGAGTTTCAAAATGAGGCTTTGAAAGAAGATCGTCTTAACTCCGAAAGGATGAGAGGTCTAGTGACGGAATTGGGAGAGAACACTCTAGGTGTTAAGACCCGATTTGGGCGAATGTGGATTCCTCGATACGGGGATCTACGTAGTAGAATTATGGATGAGGCCCATAAGACACGATACTCCATTCACCCCGGTGCTACCAAAATGTACCACGATATGAAGAAAGACTATTGGTGGCCGGGCATGAAACGCGACGTAGTGGAGTACGTAAGTAAGTGCTTGACTTGCTTACAAGTGAAGGCGGAACACCAGAAGCCCTACGGGAAGATCCAACCGTTGGATATACCCGAATGGAAGTGGGAACACATCACCATGGACTTCATCACGAAGTTACCACGTACCCCTAAGGGGTATGATGCTATATGGGTGATAGTTGACCGTTTGACAAAGAGTGCTCACTTCCTACCGATCCGTGAAACGTACTCATCTGAGAGATTGGCGGATCTGTTCATCAAAGAAATTGTAGCTCGTCATGGTGTGCCGGTGTCTATTGTGTCTGATCGTGACACCCGGTTTACCTCTAAGTTTTGGAAGAGATTTCATGATGCGATGGGGACGAGGCTACACATTAGTACGGCATATCACCCTCAGACAGACGGTCAGTCTGAGAGGACGATCCAAACACTCGAAGACATGCTTCGGGCGTGCGTGATCGACTTTGGAGGAAGTTGGGACAATCACCTGCCGTTAGCAGAATTCTCGTACAACAATAGTTATCACGCCAGCATTGGCATGCCACCTTACGAGATGCTATACGGGAGGAGGTGTAGGACGCCCGTATGTTGGGGAGACATTGGGCAGAAAGAACTGGGAAGTGTTGAAGTGATTGAAGCAACGACTGAGAAATTAGAAAAGATCAAAGCCTTCATGAAGGCGGCGAAAGATAGGCAAAAGTCGTATGCTGACAAGAGGCGGAGACCGATAGAGTTCAAGGATGGTGACCGAGTTATGTTGAGGGTCTCACCTTGGAAAGGAATCATTAGATTCAGGAAAAGAGGTAAGCTATGTCCGAGGTACATAGGACCTTTCCGAATTATCGCACGAGTAGGAGAGGTGGCCTATCGACTTGAATTGCCAGATGAGTTAAGTGGAATTCATCCCACATTCCATGTATCTCATCTGAGGAAGTGCTTAGCTGATGAAGACATGGTTGTACCACTGGAGGATATTGAAGTAGACGAACGGCTCAACTACGTGGAGCAACCAGTGGCAATCATTGATCGTAAAGAAAAGAGGTTGAGGAATAAAGTGGTTCCTCTTGTGCGTGTACAGTGGAAGCAAAGGAAGGGATCCGAGTCTACGTGGGAGACTGAAGAAGAGATGAGACAACACTACCCACATCTGTTTGAGGAATAACAGGTTTCGGGGACGAAACCTATATAAGGGGGGTGGACTTGTAACACCCGTAAAATTTTTTTTTTTTAGTAAAGAATTCAAAAGAGTAAAATAGAAAGAGAAAGGAAAGAAAAAAAAACAAAGTTACTTTTGTTTAAGGGCCAAAAGTGTCAAATGGGCAAACTTTCTATTAATTCTTTGTACAAAAGGTGGAATGGCCACCCATGTTGTTTGCATTTCACTTCATTCGAACTTTTTAGAGAGAGAAAGTAGCAGGAGCAGAAAACCATCGGAATTTTGAAGAAGGATCTGAGAAATTCGAAGTTCTTGGTAAGAAATCCCGAATTTATGATGTTAGGACGATTCTAGAACCATACATGAGCATATAAATGTGACTAGTGTGTTCGGGTTGCTCTGTGTGTGTGTTTTAGGTGTATAAACGACTGAGAAGTTCAAGTAAAGGGCATCCAAAACCCGAAGACAAATTAAGGTGAGTTCTAGACCCCTTTTTACTGGTTTTTAAATGTTTGGGGCTGGAAAATGCATGCAAAATATATTTTTTATAAAATTTGGTTTGATACCCGTATGATATGAATGTGTGTATGTTTATGTTTATGTTAGATTATGCCTAGGATTATGTGTATATGTTTAGAACTAGGCATGATGATGTTTTGGGCTCGGATTATGAATTAGACACATGAATATGTTGTTAATATGTCTGAAATTGGGACTTAGAATAAATAAGAAAAGTTGATGTGTCCAGCAGTGCTCATACGACCAACAGTGGTCGTATGATCAGGATTTTTCTAAGTGTTATAAGCCCAATAGGACTCATACGACGAACAGTGTGGTCGTATGACCAGGTGATGAATTTTTTCTAAGTGATTGATGAGTCTAATAGGACTCATACGACCAACAGTGGTCGTATGAATATGTGAAATTTTCTAAGTCTGAGGCCCATAGGACTCATACGACCAACAGTGGTCGTATGATTATATGGAAAATTTTCTAAGTATGGGCTCATACGACCAACAGTGGTCGTATGATCCAAATATGTTCCTAAGTCCAGGGGTGATACGACCAACAGTGGTCATACGACCAACAGTGTGGTCGTATGACCAGTTGATAAATCTAAGTGTTAAGTGAAAAGTCCAGATAAATCTAAGTGTTAAGTGAAAAGTCCAGCAGTGCTCATACGGCTAATAGTGCTAAAACGCCTAACCACTTAGAAATTTTCAGGAAATTTCCAGTAAGCCCGAAGTTCGAGGTTGACCAGGGTTGACTAGGGTTAATAAATGATGATGTCTCATGCATATAATGATGAGTATGATTAACCCTAATTATTACTAATATTATTATTAGTATATTATTGTTAACAATATTATTAAAATATCGTTAATTATGGTATGATGCTACGTATGGTATGATGAATGTATGATGATGAGAGTATGATGATGATTGTGTGATGAGTATGCATGATGAGTATGTATGTTCCTTGTGATTGTGTATGCTTATCTTTCTGAAACTTTACGAATAACGAGAAATGAACTAATGAAGTATTATGTATCGTAAAGTGAAAGATAATGAAAGTGGAACATGATGACGAATGCATGTATTAACGAATGAACGAAAGAATGAATGATGATGAATACATGCATTAATGAACGAACGAAGTATGTCTTGCAAGCATTGAATAACGCGATTGGTCCTTCTATGTGATTGACCATGGTCATGGTACCTCTACCGCTTACCTCTAGTACCGGGCATACGTTTTGTTGTTCATATGTTGACTTCGGCCCGGTAGCTAATAACGTTCGGGGTGTAGCATATGGTATTGGTACAATTAACCTTTCAATGCGTGCAAGTAAGTATGAACGGGATTCTTGTCATTCGACCACAGTAATCATAGCCGAGTGCTATGAAGTGGGTAAAGCCTGACAGAATCCATACGAGAAGTTAAAGACAATGATGAATAACGAATGATGAAGATAATAATAATTATTATCTATGTGTACGTATGATGTATGAACGCATGAATGAAAGGATACTTTTAAATAAGTAAAAGTATGTTTTATTACAAAACTAGAACTCACTCAGCAACGCTGACTTTTATGTATTTTCCAGTTGGCAGGTAGGGTTGCTGAGGATGGCGCGAGGCAGCTACTCAGTTCTTTTGGGATGGCATTCTTTTGTTAATGTTTTTGTATTGTAATGCAAACAAATGATATTTAGTAACCGTTGTTGTATTACTTTGCAAAAGCATTTATAGTAAATTTAAAGTTTCCGCTGCATGGTTTTTTATTAAATTATATTATATGTATGTTTTATGGGTAATGACAACCAACTGTGAGGTGCCCGGGATCGGGGCCTTACATAAACGAACCGCTGCCAAAATCTTGTTTGATTCACTTTAACCATATTTGTGTGTTCTGACGATCGATTGTGATTATACAGGTAATATTCGTGGTGTTATATCAATAAAACCAAACAATGCAATCTCGAATCACTCGAATTTTGACCCAACAGTAACCGAGGACAAAAAGTTCAAATAAATCACACAAACTAAGCAATAAGTTCAAACAAAACTTAAAATATGCTTAATCGGTCGTTTCTGAGTGTAATGAGCCTATGTTCGACGTTTAACATCAATTATAGCTCAAAACACGAATTTGAATGGACAACCAGTCGACAGAACGACTGGACGCACTGATGAACTCCAGTCACCCGACTGAGCAGACGACTAGTCTCAGTCGCATGACTGAGATGGACGAATGGTTCATTCACACGACTGGACCATACGACTAAGCTCAATCGCACGACTAAGTCCAATCGCTTGACTTAGTCGCCCGTATGAACTCATTCGCACGTATAGAGCTCAGTCGTCCAACTCAGTCGCACGACTAAATTCAATTGTGTGCTCAGTCACACGACAAAACCAAAGTGTAAAGTTCATTGACTTTTATTCGCTATCTTCAACATGCACTAACGTTTACTTACATTGTGTAACAGATGGCGAGCCGTTGGATCATGAGCACAAAGCACAACATTTGTGCTCATCTAGACCTGACATCCAGAAACGCAGCAGAATTCTCTGGAATCATCTCATTCCTAAGGAGATCGAGGATTTTCAGAGCTATATTGACACCCTGCACTCCTTATCGCTCCGTACAGCAAGCATTCTGGGAGAATGCTGTTGTTGACAGATCCGTCGAGCCCTACCGCATCAAGAGCACTATCTTCGGCCAGGCCATAGAGATCACAGAGGAGGATCTAAGGACAGTCCTCGAGTTTGGGGACGACAGTGACTGTCCCACACGGCTACACCCGCTGACGGTTCGAGGGTGTTTTCTACGGGCAAAGTACTCTAGGGACATCAAATCAGGTATGCTCAACAAGAGCAACCTGTGCCCCCAGTTCAAGTATCTAGCCCACGTGCTGCTCAGATGCATTGCCTCAAGGAAAGGAGGCTATGATGAGCTATCTGAGCAGATACATAACGCATATGTTGCGTTGGTACTGAACCATCCGTTCAGCTTCTCGCGGATGATCTTCACTTACTTAGTGGAGAACATAGAGGCGAAGGGTAAGGAGAGCTTCTGCATGTACCCTCGCTTCATGCAGATGATTATTGATCAGAAGCTCCCGATGCTGCCCAAGGAGAAGGAGGACACTGTGGTGCTCGAGGTGATGGACGATACCACCTTGGGCAGGATGAAAGTATACAGGGGAAGCAGGTAAAACCCCCTGTCAGGCGTCTATTTCGGCATCTGGCCTGGGATGATTATGTGGCGCCAGCAAAAAGGAAGTTGTGCCACGAGGACAGCGATTCTGATGTAGAGCAGGTGGCTCTACCCTCTGATGACTCCGATGATGATCACGATTCTGATCAAGGAGGGGATGGTCAGGGAGGACCCGAACCAGCTCCGATACACCCTGATTTTCATATGCATGAGGAGGAGGAATCTGATGAAGAGCCGCTTACCCGGACTGTGGGAAGTCGGGTAGTGGCAACTGAGCGTGGAATAAGGGCGGTTGGTGGATGCCCGGGAGAGTCTGGGGTTTCTACAGCTGACCCCTCATACACCCCAGTCACTTCCCGCAGCCAAGGGGGAGCATCCAGATCAAAAGGATCCAGACTCAAAAGGATGGCTCAGCCCCACGGGAAGAAGCCCAAGCGCCAAAGGCTGCACCTACTCACCACCACCACATCCACTTCCACTACCTCTACCACCCAAACAACCAGCATACTTCCCACTACCTCAACACCACCCCCAATCTTCACCACCACACCTCCTACCACCATAACACCACCCCCAATCTTCACTACCACCACCACAACACCACCCCCAATCTTCACCACTACACCACTTACCACCATTACCCAAGCCGACCCATCCTCCTTTCCTACAGGTTCATCCCTCCCACCGATTGGAGTGGAGGAACAGCTTGCAGCACTAAACAGAATGGTACTGAAGCTGTGGGCTGCGGATGAGGAGAAGACTGCTAGACTTCTTCAGCTTAAGGAAAAGACTGGAAGACTTCTTCAGCTTGAGGAGCAAAATGCTGCTCAAGCACAACAGATTGCCCAACTCCAGGAACAAAACGTCCTGTCGACTCAAAAGATTAAGGAGTTGGAGTCTGCAAACAAGAAGATCATGCTGAAGCTGAAGGGGTCCTAATCTGATCCTTTGAAGATAAAGGAAGGAGATGGTGATGATGATGATTATGATGATGATAATGAAGATGAAGATGACGAGAATGATGATGAAGATGATGATGTGGAAGGTGACGGAGAGTCTCATGACAGGGAAGATGATGATGATGATGATGATGATGGAGATGCAGCTACATCTCCCTCTACTCCAGAGCATGAACAAAGAACCAAAAGGAAACAAGATCAGAGGGCTTCTTCGTCTGCTCCGTCTACCTCCCAATCTACTGAAGATCCAGCTCAGATTCAAGGCAAAGTTCAAGATTAGATGTTTATTTATTATTTAAACTTTGTACTTGAAATCTTGTATCAAATTCTGTTCTATGTATATAAAATTAAAAGGTTAAATCAACATCTGTTATGTGCTTAATGTATACTTGTACTGTATTTGGTTGTTGAACAGGTTCAGCTAAACAAGTTGATGAGCACGACGTTGTGCCCCTTCGTCACATCGATTCAAAATTGACCATGATCCTCGATCTACAAGGGAGCGTACAACGATCTGTCAGTTACACTGCTGAAGAGGGGGAGATAATACACGATTTAACAGATGAACAGATTGCTGAACTTTTTAGTCTGAATCCTGACGAGCTGGTAAAAGATACTCCTGAGGTCGACATAGTTAGTGACGAGGAACTACAAGACATCAATGAAGTGGAGATTGAGGACATCACTGCTGATCACTATCCCCAGTATACAAACACCGAAGGCGAAGTTATACCAGATCTGGGAAAAACATTTGACAGTAGTATCTTCGATAAGGTCAAGGAGATGACAGCTACGAAAGCAGCCACAGCAGAAGCTCCTCAGGCATATGATGCTGATCTAGCATCCAAAAAGGCTGAATGGATAGCCTGCCTGGAGGAGATGAAGAAATAGCGTGCGCCAAACAAGTCAAATGCCTACACCAAGCTTTACAAGATAAAGAAGCATCAAAAGGTGTCTGGCAAAATTATCAGCTGGGCATACCTTGAGGATCTCAAAGTGTATGCTATCAAGAGGGAGAGGGGAATAGAGTATTTCAGATTCCCACATGATCTGAAAACTCTCCCGGGATTTGAGCTTAACCGTCTAGCCAAGTTGAACCTCCTGTATGTTGTTCCAGGAAAGATGTCAGGATGGTTTGAGCAGGCTCTGAAGAAAGAGTATCATACGAGGTGGGTCAATTTTAAACCTCAACAGCCCAGAAGGTTGATTCATAAGACAGAGGTTGATCCCACGTCAGGAAGACCAAAGGTGGTCTTGAGATGGCACCCTCCGCGCACAATATCGCGTACAATATCGCGTATTCCATAGAGGGAAATGCCATAAGATTTTACACCCCATTTTAAATGGTGGTATTATGACTGGCATACTGTTGAGGCCGTCATAGTTTTGGAGAAAGAAGGGAAGGTCGAGACAATTAGGGTATTCGATCCTATGTGGCTAACTAACTTGTCTGCTTCAAATGTATACATCTTGTACAAGTGGGCACTATTTTTGACACTCAAGATATTGAGCAAGCGCTTCAGTTTCAACACGTTATACGTTTATGCTTCGCACTCGATATTCTTTGGGGTTTCTAGAGAAGTTAGGAAGAATAGATATGAAGAATTCAAGAAAGAGGTCAAAGTCTAGATAGAACTAGGTCCAAGGGGGAGTGTGTTGGTACACATGTCCCCAGTTCTAGTCTAATGAACTTAAATGTAACAGAACTTCTTCTTGTAACACATATGTAATGTTCAATCAATTTAATGAGAATCTCTTCTATATATGTTTGTTGGTTGTTTGATGTTATATCTATTTATATTATTTATTGTTACACGCATATATGACAATGTTATATAGGTTTACAGGTGTTAGACATAGTTCTAAACCATCAAAGGTTCAAGAATGTGTTTAACTAAGTAATCTGATTCAGTCGCACGATTGCCAATCGCACGACTGAACCAGGTGATTGAGTCAATCACTCGATTGAGTCATAGGACTGACTCACTCGTACAAATGAACCAATCGTATGACTCAGTCGCACGACTGAGCCAGTCGCTTGGCTCAGCCGTAAGAATGAGAACTGTAACCTATAAATACCACTTAATTCGTGGAAAAACGTAACACTTCGATTATTCTCAACCCTAGCCGTCCCAGAGCGCACAGAGCGTCCCTTCCAACTTCATAAAGCGTTCCTGGTCATTGCTAATCAATTCTTAACATTTTCTAATCATTAGTGTTGATTCGGATTACGTTCTCCCTGATTGGATCGCCAATCAAATAGAATTCTGCGCAATTTGATTCGGTATCATGTTGAATTAGTTAGTACTCCGTCGTACAGGGTCCTAACAATGAGACATCAAATATGTATCAATATATAATTTATAACTTAATGTACATAGTTTCTATGTTTGAAAAAGTGATGAATTGACTCACAAACAGATGACAAACTCTAATGTGAATTAAATGTGGAGCCCATAGCAGTTTATCACTAATAAACATGAAAACATGATAAACTGCCAGCCTAGTTGATACAATACTCTTGTTTGGATTTAATTGGACAAACATACTTGCAATCAGGACCAGTATTGGGTCACATTTCAATAATCAACTCAATCAGGAAGAAGTTTAGTATAATAGTATGATCTCATTATATGTGTTTATATGCATGTACATAAATTTAATTCAAATTTGCTACCTTTAGTTTTTTTATTGTGTATAAATTTTGGATTGTCATGTGCCTTTTGTCACACCCTCAAATTCCGGGTCTGGAATTTATCATGGAGGAGTGAACAAACAGGATCGAACATATTAGTCACACATGAGATGCAGTTATCTATATGATGAATTTTAGATAATCATTCCATTAATATTCAGAGTAATAAATATTAGACGTAGCGGAAATAAAAGATAGATTATTTCTTAACGATGCGTCTAATCATATCTCAAATAATAAGCAATATGTATCTTGAGCTCTTATATGATCCTACATGCATGTCCATAAGCTTCTAGTAGATACCTGAGAATACATGTAAAATTAAGTGTCAACACAGGGTTGGTGAGTTCATAGGTGAGTAAAACATAAATGATAAACCATTAATTATCATCAAAGTAGGATTTACTGTAAAAGTGTGAGTAAAAACTACCCACTGGTATCACTTTGTATATGAATAGCCTGTCCGAACTATTTTATAAGGTGAACCCGCTATCCCACATACTAACTAAGTACAAGCCAACAAATCCTTTATATAGAAATTGCCCATGTATCATAGTTTATTATCCTTTTTATGTGTATATTATATTAGTTATAATAATTTCAAATCAGAGGGAGCAAATCCTCCTTTACATTTATCATCATATGGGTTGTAAGTGGAACTATAATGGCAAACTTTACACATAGTGCACATCTACCTTCTCAATACAAAACAGTCATCCCGAATGACTTATAAGATCTTTGTGCATCTTGGTAAGGCCACATGCCCAAACCTTTGTGTGGGTAAGTCACACCCCGATTGTACTATCCAAAAGATCCTTGCTTGTTAATAGTCAGTATACAGAGAAGGGTTTTCATTGTAACCATATGTAATCATAAATGTGATCAATTATTATTTAACATAATACAAAAAAATAATTTGAAATTTCAATTACAACATGTATTCCTCCCCAAAATATTTAAATGATTAAAAAGGGGAATAGTTAAGTATGAACTCACCTCAGTTCTTGTGTAGTGTTGACAAGATAGTAATTTCCTCCTAAGGAATTATAATTCATATAAGCAAATAGATACAAATCCATAACCTAAATAAGTTAGATCTTGAACCTGGAGTTCAATTGATCTAGGGTTTGGTTTTCTGGGATTTGTTATAAACATATAATTAAATCATTTAATTATTTTTGTTAATTCTTTAATAACTAAAGATTTGCATTTTATAAAATTTAATTAATTTAATAATGATTTTAACATATCATTATGTTCTAAATAAATTTTAGACATTATTTAAATATGTAAGTTTGTATTTAATTTAGTAAGATTTTATAATTAAATTTATAAAATCTAATTTGTATTTATCTTATCAAATAAGTAATGTTTAGAAGTTTTAATTTATTTATTTATTATCTGAAAATAATTAAATATGTTTAGGTAGTCTTTATATTTATTTATTTATTAAATCCGTAAATAAATAAATATATATTTTTTTTAATTAATTAATTATTTGTAATCATTAATTAATTTTAAATAACCGAGATTAACTAAACTAATTAAGTTTAGTTAAAAACGAAAAAGAAAATAATGTGAGGTTTAAGTTTAATATTAAGTTTAACGAATTGACGAGGATTAGAGTTTCATGTGGAATTTGGAGCTTTAATAGATAAGTAAAATTAAATAATAGAACCACGTATATTTTACTTCAATGGAAAAAAAAGGTTACACTATTTATGCAATTTAATATAAAGAAATGATACGAATCTAAACCACTTGTAATAAAGTTAAAACATAAGGTGTAAATAAGTTTTTATAATTATTTGAAACGAACATGTTTTGACATTAATCAAAATAACGTATTGACCAATAATTATTTACTAATTTTTATTTAAAGTACATTTTATAAGAAATAATCTATATAGTTGGGAGAATAATGTTTTACATAAAAATGTTAAGATGTTTTATTAAATAAATTTCCAGAAATTCATTTGTTAACTTTTAAAATAAAGGAAGTTTATAAAAGTTATTTTTATAATTTTTAGGAATTTTTATATATTTTTTAAAGTCCAAAAAGCCTTTAAAAAAATAAATGAGGGTGCCCGGGGTCGAACCCGAGACCTCACGGTAGGCATGTGAACGGGGAACCAGTGAACCAGGCATACAGCCGCGGTAGATCCTGGTTACCTTTAGTTTTAAATACAACTCAAAGAGTTTCCCCAAATCAAGAACCCTAATTCACTTTTTATCCAAATTGAAGTTCAATTCGATTTTGTAAGCATCTTCAATCATGGGACTTTCATTCCCCATGTAAAGACGAGTGTTTAGGTATGTTTAATTACCCGATTTGAATTCGAATTGATGCAAGTGACACCAAGAGCAGGTCACGGCTATACAGGGATCGATTTCAGTGGTAAACGTTGATGATAATCGAATTCCTTCCACAGGAAGTTTCTAATGACCTCTATGATCTAAAGCCCTCTATCAATTGCGTGAAATAAAACTTAGAAGGTGGAAATCAACTATGTTGCAGGTCGCGGGTAATGAGGGTGATTGATGGTGGTGTTTGTGCTTGTTTCAGATGGAATTGAATGGTGTAATCGATTAGAGACAGATATATGATTGTATATACGCGATTAATTCGATTATTATAGTGTTTAGTGCTCGATAGTGGCCAGGTTGTTTGGCCAAAAATGAAGTGGTTGGGTAGATCGCACTAATCCACTTTATTTTTAAATTGTTTTGGGGATTAGGTTCGATTCTTCTATGAGATGTTGTCGGGAGTGATTGATTGAGCTGAAACAGATTAATTTTAGGCGTTGGGGGTCGTCGGAATATGGCCGGGGATCGGCCGGAGAAACAGGGTCGACGGGATGGGGGGCTGGTTTTTTTATTTAGCCCCCTGTAGTTTATTTTGTTTATTATTTCATGTTTGAAGTATTTAAAACAAGTTTTAAATATTACATTTTCAACCCAAAACTTTTAGGGTTTAGTTTTTAATAAGAGTAAATTACCATTTGCATCCTTGTGGTTTGGTGATTTTGACCATTTACATCCCTACAGTTTAAAAATCCTCATATACACCCTAACGTTTCATTTTTGTTCCCATTTGCATCCAAATTACTAACGACGTTAAATAATTCAGTTAATTTTTTATAAAATGATGAAAATACCCTTAATACAATTTAATAGGATCATCCACGTCATCTTCTTCTTCTCCTTTGACCACCACAAACTCCCTTTCTCTCTCTCTCTTTCTTTCTCAAACATAAACACACACACATATTCTCTCTATCTCTCTCATCACTCCATCACCACCACCATCAACACCATCAACACCACCACCGTAGGTCTAGCAGCTTCTTTATCGTAAGCTCTAGCAGCTTCTTTCGCTGTGTTGAACGTACCCAACCAAACCCTAACCCCTTTCCTCGGGTCACGAATCTCAGCCGCCCATTTGCCCTACGGTCGCTGTCGTATCCCACGATACAAATTCTTCCTCTGTTTCTTCTTACAGCTCCTGCTTTCCTCATGCCCACAACCTTGAATCGTTTGAGTTTTGACTCGTACCCACCAACAATCAGGTACCAATTTTGTTTCTTGCACAGGGGTTGCTTTCAAGATTCTTACTTTGATCAGTGCATTGTGACACATCCACTGACTTTTAAAGATTTTAGGTTTTTGATAGTTTCGGTAAAGAGTGTGTGTGGTGAATGGCGAATCGGAATTTGGAGAAATTGCCGTCGATTGATGCGCAATTGAGGCTTTTGGTGCCTGGGCATAAGACAGTCAGAGGATGATAAGCTGATTGAGTATGATCCTTTGTTGTTGGATAAGAGTCTTGATATTCTTCAAGATTTACATGGTGACGGGCTCAAAGAAACTGTGAGTTTGTGATGATCTAATTGGTGTTTGAGTTGTTTTCTTGGTGTTATCGATTGAATTTTCATGTTAGATTTGTGGTTTTGATTGCTGTTTAGTGACGTGATGAGGCGATGAACACCCATTTGTGTTTGATCTCTTAAGGGTGAAAAACCAACATGTGATCTTTTGCAGAATATATCCCCTTTTTTGTGGAGTGTAAGGTGTTTGGTGGTGGTGGGATATTTGGGGGTAGAAGTTGAGGGTTTGCGGTGGCGGCGGTGGCGGCGGTGGCGGTGGCGGTGGCGGTGGACGGGTGGTGGGTGGGTGGACGGGTGGTGGACAGGTGGTGGGTGGGTGATGGAGGTGTTGACTCCAGCGAGAGAGAAAAAAGGGTAGTGGGTTAGAGGTTTTAAGGGCATTTTCGTCATTTTATAAAAAATTAACTGAATTATTTAATGTCGTTAGTAATTTGGATGCAAATGGGAACAAAAATGAAACGTTAGGGTGTATATGAGGATTTTTAAACTGTAGGGATGCAAATGGTCAAAATCACCAAACCACAAGGATGCAAATGGTAATTTACTCTTTTAATAATTAGTAGTATTAGGGCTTACTTTTTAATAATTATTAGTATTATTATTACTATTATTATTATTATTATTATTATTATTATTATTATTGAAATTTTTGGAATTAACCTCAACGTATTAAACATAATTGTTCATAAAATTTACTTTCAACAGTACTTTATTTTATAAAATAAATACAAACAAGTTTAAGAAATTACTTGTTTAAATCCTATAGTTTAATTAAAGGTAACGAAATTTTCCGGGTTGTCACATCATCGTCCTATTAGAGGAATTTTCGTCCCGAAAATTAAGATGTACTTGCAACATTCTTGAACAGGTTAGGATACTTGCGCATCATTTCGTCCTCTCGTTCCCAAGTGAACTCAGGACCACGCCGGGAGTTCCACCGAACTCTGACAATCGAAATCTTGCTATGCTTTAGTTGTTTAACTTCCATATCCATGATTTCAACTGGTTCCTCAACAAATCTGAGTTTCTCATCTACTTGCAGTTCCTTTAAAGGCACAACCATTGATTCATCGGATAAACACTTCCTTAGATTGGATATGTGAAAAACATCATGCACACAACCAAGTTCAGTAGGTAGATTTAATTCATAGGCTACTAGGCCGATCCATCTGACAATTTCAAAAGGCCCCACGTAGCGAGGGTTCAATTTCCCTCGTTTCCCAAAGCGTATAACTCCCTTCCAGGGAGATACCTTTAGCAAAACTTTATCTCCTTCCTAAAATTCAAGTGGCTTGCGGTGTTTATTAGTGTAGCTTTTCTGGCGATCCCTGGCAGCAGCCATGCATTCTCTTATCTGGACAATTTTCTCGTGAGTTTCAAAGATCAATTCTGGGCCAGTAAGTTGACTATCTCCAACTTCTGTTCAGCAAAGCGGTGATCTACATTTACGTCCATATAAGGCCTCGAATGGTGCCGCCTTGATGCTCGAATGATAGCTATTATTATATGAGAACTCTACTAAAGGTAGATGACCTTCCCAGTTCTTTCCAAAATTAATAACACAAGCCCTAAGCATATCCTCAAGAGTCTGTATGGTTCTTTCACTTTGGCCATCAGTCTGAGGGTGATAGGCTGTGCTCATATCTAGGCGAGTGCCTAGAGCTTGATGAAGTTTATCCCAAAAGATAGATGTAAATCGTGCGTCATGATCAGAGATGATAGACACTGGCACTTCGTGTCTAGAGATAATTTCTTTGATGTAAATCCTTGCAAGCTTCTCCATCTTGTCTTTCTCACGAATGGGTATGAATTGAGCTGATTTGGTGAGACGGTCAACAATAACCCAAATGGTGTCATTGCCCATTTGAGATTCAGGTAAGCCAGTGATGAAATCCATGGTTATCATTTCCCACTTCCACACGAGGACTTCTGGTTGGGTCAACATTCCTGAAGGCTTTTGGTATTCGACCTTGACTTTAGAACAAGTCAAACACTTTGTGACATAAGTTGCAATATCTGCCTTCATTCTTGGCCACCAGTAAACAAGCATCAAGTCGTAATACATCTTATCTGCACCTGGGTGGATAGAGTACCTAGACTTGTGGGCTTCATCCATGATCAAGCTTCTAAGATTTCCGTATAGGGGTATCCAAATCCTTTCTGCTATAAAGCGTACTCCATCTGAATGAACTTCAAACTGTTGGTCTAGCCCTCGAACGTTTTCATCTTTAATGTTTTCTTCTTTCAATGCTTCAGTCTGTGCATTCAGAATTTGTGCCGGTAGGTTTCTTTGAATGGTAAGTAGTAGGGCTCGTACTCTACGAGGTTTCGTATGTTCTTTCCTACTCAAAGCATCAGCCACAACATTTGCTTTACCGGGATGGTCCTTGATGGCACAATCATAATCGTTTAGTAGTTCAAGCTATCTCCTCTGTCTCATATTCATCTCCTTTTGATTATACAAGTGTTGAAGACTCTTGTGGTCGGTATAGATAGTGCACTTAGTACCGTACAGGTAGTGTCTCCATATTTTAAGAGCAAACACAACTGCTCCTAGTTCTAGATCATGAGTTGCATGGTTCTTTTCATGAGCCTTTAAATGTCTTGAGGCATAGGCTATGACTTTGTCTCGTTGCATCAAAACACATCCCAGTCCCTGAACAGAAGCATCACAGTAGACTACAAAGTCTTCAATGCAGTCAGGTAAGGATAGTGTAGGTGCACTGCATAACTTCTGCTTCAGTGTTTGAAAAGCAACCTCTTGCTTAAGTCCCCAATGATATGCTACTCCCTTTTGGGTGAGCATGGTCAATGGTTGAGCTATCTTGGAGAATCCTTCGATAAATCTCCTATAATAGCCGGCTAGGCCAAGAAATTGTCTAATTTCTGTTGGATTAGAAGGCGTAGGCCAACTTTTGATGGATTCAATTTTAGCTGGTTCTACATGAATGCCATTAGCATCAATCACATGACCAAGGAATTGAACTTCTTTTATCCAGAAATCACATTTTGTGAACTTAGCATAGAGCTCATCTCTCTTTAGTAATTCAAGGATCAATCTTAGATGTTCCTCATGCTCATGCTGATTTTTAGAATAGACAAGATGTCGTCAATGAAGACAATGACAAACTTGTCTCGATAAGGCTTGCATACACGATTCATGAGGTCCATGAATACGGCAGGTGCATTTGTTAGCCCAAACGGCATGACTGTGAACTCAAAGTGACCCTATCGAGTTCTGAAAGCCGTCTTCATAATATCTTCATCCCTAACTCTCAGCTGATGATAGCCGCTTCTAAGATCTATCTTAGAATAAATACTTGAACCTTGAAGTTGGTCGAATAAGTCATCAATACGTGGCAAGGGATAACGGTTCATGATCGTCACTTTGTTCAGTTCTCGATAATCAATGCACATCCGGAAGGTTCGATCTTTCTTCTTTACAAACAACACTGGTACTCCCTATGGTGACGAGCTAGGTCTGATGAATCCTTTGTCCAGGAGTTCCCTAAGCTGGTCAGATAGTTCTTTTAGTTCAGAAGGTGCGAGATGGTATGGTGCCCGAGCTATAGGTGTAGCTCTAGGTTTTAACTCAATTGAGAACTCGACCTCTCTTCTATGGGGCAAACCAGGCAGTTCATCAGGGAACACTTCAGGAAATTCCCTAACGACTGGTACATCTTCAATCTTCCTCTCGTTCTTATATTTATCAGTGACTAAGGCTAGGACAACAGTATGTCCTTTTTGAAGAAACTTTTGAGCCTTCAAGTAGGAAATAACTCCCATCACAACACCAGTCTTATCTCCCTCAACACACAGGACTTCATCATTTGGTAGGGGTATGCGAATCATTTTGTCTTTACATACAATTTCTGTGAAGTTTTTGGATAGCAAATCCATACCAACTACCACATCAAAGCTTCCCAAAGTAATGAGCATGAGGTCTATTGGTAGGATATGACCTGATAAACCTAGTGTACAGTTCTTCAGAATTTGTGATGCGGTCAAGGATTTACCATTTGCTAATTCTACTACATATGACTCATCTAGGGGTACAGGTTCCACATTCAAGTGCTTATAGAAAGTATTGGATACGAAGCTTCTATCAGCTCCCGTGTCAAATAAAACTATAGCATAAACATCATTTACCAAAAAATTTCCCATAATAATGTTAGGGTCATTTAGAGCCTCACCTTTGCCAATCACGAAGGCTCTGCCCTTGACTGTATCTTTCTTTTCCCCAGTGCAATCTCTGGCAACATGGCCCTTTTCTCCACATCTGAAACACGTAACACCCTTCTTACCATCATTCTGTTGATTACTATCTTTCTTTCCTTGATCTTGAGTCTTGGTCCTACATTCAGGAGCAGTGTGCCCCTTCCTGTGGCATTTGTAGCAAATGACTGCAGTACACTTACCATGGTGACGCTTGTTACACCTCTGACATCTAAGCGGAATGCCCTGATTGTCATTTTTCTTTTCTGGATGTTGCTTTTTCTGGTCTTGCTTCTTGTTTGCACCTTGATTCTCACTTTCTTTAGAATCTTCGAACTTTCTCTTTCCTGAGCTTTCAGCAGCAGCACCCTTACCTTTGATCCTTGGTGGCAACTTCCCTTGAGCAACAGCCTCATTAGTCAGCTTGTGAGCTATCCTAATGGCCTGTTGGATTGAAGTTGGGTTGGAGGATGTCACCATGGACTGAATGACTAGAGATAGTCCACGAATATAGCCTTTAATTCTTCTGTGAGCAGGCTCCATCATATGTGGGCACAAAGTTGCATACTGATGATTCTCGGTGGTATAAGTTAATCTCAGATCCCACCATCTTGTGGTTCCAGCACTCTGTTTCAAACTTTTGTACTTCTTCCCTCGGACAGTACTCTTCCCTCATCAGTTATTTGAATTCATCCCAAGCCATAGCATTGGCTAGTGGGAGAGTAAGTCTTGAAACTTCAGTCTTCTAGAACGAGAGTGCAGCTCCACTCAATGCTCCTGAGGCATACTTTGTCCTATTCGCATCTGGACATTCAGATATAGCAAAGATGGACTCACATTTCTCAAACCACCTTATGAGCCAAATGGCCCCTTCTGCTCCAGTGAAGATATCGGGCTTGCAGTCTAGGAACTTCTTATAGGAATAGTGATGACTATTCTAAGCAGCCTAAATTGCTAGGGCTGAAGCAACACCTTGATTGACCAAACTTGTATTTCTTTAGGAGTCATCCCTCTTGGGACAGTTCCTCTACCGCGTCCTCTACCTCTGCCTCTGCCTCTGCCTCTGCCCGCTGATGCGTCCATCTATCATGAAATTGTTTGGTGAGAATTCACACTTTGATATATTCAATAGATGCATTCTATATCAAATATTCAAAGTATGGACAATTACTGTAAGATAGATAGGAATTTAAGAAAACTGGGTTTTTCGATTAAATTCAGCAAGGCATGAGTACTAGGGAAACAAGTCTCTCTTTAGGTTAGGACAAGCGTAGCTAAGACTAAAAAAAAAATTTGCTCCAAAATCCGTCTTTGTCAGGATTTGTCTCTGGTACAGGCACAAGGTCATTAGCTGAAGCTTTCTCTAGTTCGTCTATACGGTGGCTCCTCTGGTCAGTAGTTCGTTCTTAGTTTCCTTCCTCTAGAATCGTTTGACATTCTCGTTGTAGAAGCATATAACTTCTTAATCCTAGTCGATCTCTAACTAAGGAAATTTACTTTGTGCAACTATTGTGTGTGGCTATAGGCTAGATGCAATTCCTAACTCATTATAACCAATGGCTCTGATACCAATCTGTCACACCCTCAAATTCCGGGTCTGGAATTTATCACGGAGGAATGAACAAATAGGATCGAACACATTAGTCACACATGAGATGCAGTTATCTATATGATGAATTTTAGATAATCATTCCATTAATATTCAGAGTAATAAATATTTTACGTAGCGGAAATAAAAGATAGATTGTTTCTTAACGATACGTCTAATCATATCTCAAATAATAAGCAATATGTATCTTAAGCTCTTATATGATCCTACGTGCATGTCCATAAGCTCCTAGTAGATACCAGAGAATACATGTAAAATCGAGTGTCAACACAGGGTTGGTGAGTTCATAGGTGAGAAAAACACAAATGATAAACCATTAATTATCATCAAAGTAGGATTTACTGTAAAAGTGTGAGTAAAAACTAACCACTGGTATCACTTTGTATATCAATAGCCTGTCGGAACCCTTTTAGAAGGTGAACCCGCTATCCCACATACTAACTAAGTACAAGCCAACAAATCCTTCACATAGGAATTGCCCATGCATCATAGTTTATTATCCTTTTTATGTGTATATTATATTAGTTATAATAATTTCAAATCAGAGTGAGCAAATCCTCCTTTACATTTATCCTCATATGGGTTGTAAGTGGAACTATAATACCAAACTTTACACATAGTGCACATCTACCTTCTCAACACAAAACAGTCATCCCGAATGACTTATAAGATCTTTGTGCATCTTGGTAAGGACCACATGTCCAAACCTTTGTGGGGGTAAGTCACACCCCGATAGTACTATCCAAAAGATCCCTGCTTGTTAATAGTCCAGTATACAGAGAAGGGTTTTCATTGTAACCATATGTAATCATAAATGTGATCAATTATTATTTAATATAATACACAAAAATAATTTGAAATTTCAATTACAACATGTATTCATCCCTAAAATATTTAATTGATTAAAAAGGGGAATAGTTAAGTATGAACTCACCTCAGTTCTTGTGTAGTGTTGACAAGCTAGTAAATTCCTCCTAAGGAATTATAATTCACATAAGCAAATAGATACAAATCCATAACTTAAATAAGTTAGATCTTGAACCTGGAGTTCAATTGATCTAGGGTTTGGTTTTCTGGGATTTGTTATAAACATATAATTAAATCATTTAATTACTTTTGTTAATTCTTTAACAACTAAAGATTTGCATTTCATAAAATTAGATTAATTTAATAATGATTTTAACATATTATTATGTTCTAAATAAATTTTAGGCATTATTTAAATATGTAAGTTTGTATTTAATTTAGTAAGATTTTATAATTAAATTTATAAAATCTAATTTGTATTTATCTTATCAAACAAGTAATGTTTACAAGTTTTAATTTATTTATTTATTATCTGAAAATAATTAAATATGTTTAGGTAGTCTTTATATTTATTTATTTATTAAATCCGTAAATAAATAAATATATTTTTTTTTGAACTTAATTAATTATATGTAATCATTAATTAATTTTAAATAACCGAGATTAACTAAACTAATTAAGTTTAGTTAAAAACGAAAAAGAAAATAATGTGAGGTTTAAGTTTAATATTAAGTTTAACGAATTGACGAGGATTAGGGTTTCAAGTGGAATTTGGGGCTTTGATACATAAGTACAATTAAATAATGGAACCACGTATATTTTACTTCAATGGGAAAAAAGGTTAAACTATTTATGCAATTTAATATAAAGAAATGATACGAATCTAAATCACTTGTAATAAAGTTTAAACATAAGGTGTAAATAAGTTTTTATAATTATTTGAAATGAACATGTTTTGACATTAATCAAAATAACGTATCGACCAATAACTATTTGCTAATTTTTATTTAAAGTACATTTTATAAGAAATAACCTAAATAGTTGGAAGAATAGTGTTTTACATAAAAATGTTAAGATGTTTTATTAAATAAATTTCCAGAAATTCATTTGTTAACTTTTAAAATAAAGAAAGTTTATAAAAGTTATTTTTATAATTTTTAGGAATTTTTATATATTTTTTATAGTCCAAAAAGCCTTAAAAAAAATAAATGAGGGTGCCCGGGGTCGAACCCGGGACCTCAAGGTAAGCATGTGAACGGGGAACCAGTGAACCAGGCATACAGCCGCGGTAGATCCTGGTTACCTTTAGTTTTAAACACAACTCAAAGAGTTTCCCCAAATCAAGAACCCTAATTCACTTTTGATCCAAATTGAAGTTCAATTCGATTTTGTAAGCATCTGCAATCATGGGGCTTTAATTCCCCATGTAAAGACGAGTGTTTAGGTATGTTTAATTACCCAATTTGAATTCGAATTGATGCAAGTGACACCAAGAGCAGGTCGCGGCTATACAGGGATCGATTTCAGTGGCAAACGTTTATGATAATCAAATTCCTTCCACAGGAAGTTTCTAATGACCTCTATGATCTAAAGCCCTCTATCAATTGCGTGAAATAAAACTTAGAAGGTGGAAATCGACTGTGTTGTAGGTCGCGGGTAATGAGGGTGATCGATGGTGGTGTTTGTGCTTGTTTCAGATGGAATTGAATGGTGTAATCGATTAGAGACAGATATATGATTGTATATATGCGATTAATTCGATTATTATAGTGTTTAGTGCTTGATAGTAGCCAGGTTGTTCGGCCAAAAGTGAAGTGGTTGGGTAGATCGCACTAATCCACTTTATTTTTAAATTGTTTTGGGGATTAGGTTCGATTCTTCCACGAGATGTTGTCAGGAGTGATTGATTGAGATGAAACCGATTAATTTTAGGCGTTGGGGGTCGCTGGAGTATGGACGGAGATCGGCCGAAGAAACAGGGTCGACGGGATGGGGGGCTGGTTTTTTTAAAAATTACACTTTGGCCCCCTGTAGTTTGTTTTGTTTATTATTTCATGTTTAAAGTATTTAAAACAAGTTTTAAATATTACATTTTCAACCCAAAACTTTTAGGGTTTAGTTTTTAATAATTATTAGTATTAGGGTTTAGTTTTTAATAATTATTAGTATTATTATTGAAATTTTTGGAATTAACCTCAACGTATTAAACTTAATTGTTCGTAAAATTTACTTTCAACAGTATTTTATTTTATAAAATAAATACAAACAAGTTTAAGAAATTACTTGTTTAAATCCTATAGTTTAATTAAAGGTAACGAAATTTTCCGGGATGTCACACCTTTCATGCTATTCTTTTACAAAAATTATGATGAATCAACATTTTATCATTAATCATAAATTTAGGGGGAGTAGTTAAGCATGAAACACAAAATCTAAATTTTCAAAATTTAAATGAGGGAATTGGAACTTAAGCACTAACTTGGTTGCAGGATACATGATGTTTTTCAAAATATAAACCTTCTTGCGCACAATTGTCATTAAAACAAAGTCAACAAGGTCAAATAGCAATATATGGTTCTATCAGTTGATTAGGACTATACAATCAAAGAAGTTTCAATCTTTTAATTTTACGCATCAGTAGAAGCTATATTGCAATTTTATGCATCAGCAGAAGCTACAATGCAATTTTACGCATCACTAGAAGCTACAGTGCAATTTTACACATCAGCAGAAGCTACAGTGCATTTTATTTATCAGCAGAAGCTACAGTGCAATTTTACGCATCAGCTAAAGCTACAGTGTGATAAAATATGACTATCCGTAGATTGGTAAACTACGGATGAGTTAATGTTTTAAAAGCATAATCTAATTTCATAGATTGGTAACCTGTAAAAATTAAAATTATACTTCATCAAAAATCAGTTTTTAATTCAAAGGTATCCGTAGAAGATCAACGGAAGAACTAAAAACTACGGAAACAGTAAATTTGGTAATAAGGATAGAGGGCCCCAATTCATAAAATAAATGAATTTAATGTGTCCGAGTGAGAATAAATGATGTTTTTGACTTAAATATTCATTATTCATTTTTTCAAAGGACTTTTCAGACCTAGAAAAGCGCACTCAACAAACCTTTTTTTCCCCTTTAACAAACATTCAAAATTACCAAATCAAAACCTCAAACAAACACATAATATTGATCTCAGATTATTGTTTTGAAGGTAAAGCATGTCATAATCATCAATAATGAAATGTTTGATTCTTGGTTATTATTAAAACTATTTGTATTCCTATGTCTGTAATGTTGATTCTAATCTATTCTTCCGAACTTTCATGAATAGATGACTAATTGATTTTCTAGAGAGCATAATGTGTGTGCATTTCTCAATGATGTTGACCCTGTATCGGAAGGGTGTCGAGACATCATCAGATATCTGCGACAATCGAGGCTCTTCTATACTTTCACAGTAAAACTTGTGATTCATCAAGCACATATAGTTGATTTCTGGAATTCCGCACGAATAGAAGAGGATGTAGAATCGAAAGTTATTATGGCGGATGTGAAGAATGAAATCTTAAGAATAGATGAACAGACCATCAAAAGGGTACTAGAGTTGGGGGATCAAGAAATAGGTCACCCAGACATGTTTCAACATGAGTATATTGAGAAGATATTTTATCTGATGGGTTATGATGGTGACTTTGAAAGAGGAGAGATCAAGAAGGGGAGATTGCGCAAGCCTTACTGATTCCTATGTCATACTTACCTTAAGTGTATCTCAAATAGAAAATCCGGATTGGATAGATTCTCAAGGCACATCTCTTCTAGAATCATAGGGATTTTTGATGGAAGGACATACAACTACTCAAAGAACATTTTAGTTGTCTGTGAGACCATATTAGAGTGTAAAAGGCTATCAAGATGTATATGTTTAGGTTCTTGTAACTAATCATCAATGCTGGTCTAACTGGAATAGCTAGAGATGGTAATGTGTTCGTTCAGGCACATCTAGGAAGATCTGTACTGAATAAGATCAGTGGGAAGTATGAAGGAGGAGATATGCCCATGTTTTCTTATGTGACTGATCCGAATGTTAACATACCCCAAGAACTGGTGTGGGAAGACCAATAAGAGAGTTCACCCACTAAAACTGTGCAAGCATCACATTCACCGTATCAATCACCCATTCACTAACTTCATCAATCTCCACAACATCAATCACCAGCCAGTGAAAACACTCGGCCAATCTCTCTAATTCTCCATCAATCAGCTAGTCACTCACATGAGAGTGTGCGTGCAGAGCCTATCTCTACTACTCAGTCTCTAAACTCAACTCACACTAGTGAGACTGAGTTGGTGTCTCAAGCTAGCACCATCCCACTCTTAATCACCAACTCAAAAAACCAGCATTGTTTATTCAAACTGAACCAGCTTCACCAACCATTGATCTTCAGCAACAACTACAACAACAACTTCAAGAGCAGGCAGATCAAGCAGTTGAGCCCTAGTCAGGTTCAGCAAGTGTGGCACCTATTGAAGTTTATGATGATGAGATTGCTGATCAACATCAAGAAGGTATAGACGAAACCAATTATGTTGATGTTGTTGCCTATCATAAGGATGATCTCAGTGATAAGGACATCCCTATAAGAAAAAGTTATTTGGTGGTTGAATATAACAAACTGGTTATCAAATCAAAAGAAAGCAAAGAATACAAGAGTTAAAGGGTGTGATAAAAGAAAAATATAATGAGTTGGTGAAAAGAGAATCAAGACTAAAAAGATTAAGAGGATATGCACAATGCAACAATGAAGTGATTGATGCACTACTTCAACAAGAAGAAGAACTTAAAGAGTCAATAAAGGATGAGAAGTCTGAAAAGGAGAAGCTAACATTGGAAATTGATCATGAAACCAACTTTATCTCTTCTCAATCTTCATTGTTAAAAAGAAAAGAGGAAGAGACTGATGAGCTAAAGATAAAAATCTATACCCTTGATTCAAATGTTGCTTCATCAACAAAACTATCAAAAGAAACCTCTCAGACTTCAAAGCCTCTTATTCAATACAATAGGAAGAGGAAGTATGTGACAACCCGGAAAATTTCGGTAAGTTTTAGGATTTAAAAATTTTAAAACTTGTTTATAATTATTTTATGAATAAGTAAAATAATATTAATAATAATAATGTAAATAATAATAATAATAATAATAATAATAATAATAATAATAATAATTTATAAGAATTATTAAACTTAAAAACTATTAAAAACTTAAAATAAGAAGTTAAGGGGGTAACTTTGTAATTCTTGAAACCTGTTTTAGAAACTTTCAGCATGAAATAATAACCACAGGGACCATTTGTGTAATTTTTGAAATTACAAACCCAACCCCCCGCCCAACCCCGTAATTCCGGCGACTCTCCGGCCGACCGCCGACGATGATCCGGCGATTCCAAAACACCAAAAATACGCGATTTTGACTCGATTAAACCGTCCCGACACATTAGAGTGGATGATTCGAACCTGTTCCCCACCTTAATTTGAATAATGGAGTCATCTACCCACCAAACCCACTTTTGACCGAAAGTTCGGCCGACCACCCACTTAATCGAGCACTAAAACTAAATAATATTCAAAAGTAATGCGATCTAAACAATAATACACTTATTTTCAATCGAATACAGCTCGCAATCCCATCTGAAACAAGCATAAATACCGAATCCGATCACCACTTTTGTTCGAACCTGCAACTCAACCAAACCCCAACTTTTGTTCACATTCAATCAAAACTGACAGAGGGTTTTCGATCACTATTGTCATTAGAAACTACCAGTGCAAAGAATTTGATTATCATTGTGTTTTGGGCATCGAACCAGTGGTACATTGATCGAGCCCCGTTCTTGTGCTCATCTTTATCGAATTCAACTCAAAACAGGTAATTAAAACTATCTACATGCTTGATTTCATGTGGGGATTGAAAGCCCTATGCTTAAGTTCATTAACATCTGCGAATCGATGTTCAATTTGATCGAAATGGAATCTAGGGTTCATACGGGAATTGGGGATCAATTGTGTTTGTGTTTAAAAGATTTAGAACCCGGGGATAATCACGGTTTAGGCCTTTGTTCCACTGGTTCCTGCGCTCCATGTCAAACAGGAGGTCTCGAGTTCGAACCGGGCAACCTCCATATATTTTTTAAGGGCTTTTAGCCTAAATTAATTTTACAGAAAATTTTTAATAAATATAAAAATTGTTTTTGTAAACTTTCAATATTTTTCGGACCACCAAATAATTTTCTCGATTTTTCTATTTTTAAATAATTGCTCTAAAAACATTTTAAAAATATTATTCTTGGTTAAATCTTATTAAAAATGGGTTTCAACTAATAAAATTATTTCGGTTCAAACGTTATTCTTTTAAAATCATAGTTATCTTAAAATGTTTATTTAAAACTTATATTTAAACCTTATATGTTGATACAAATAAGTTCTTTATGTAAAATCAAACTTGAAATAATAAAATCTTTATAATATTAATATGCATTATTAATTAAAGTCATTTCTAGAATATTTAAATGAATAGTTCTTTTAATTGAATCCAAACATAAATGGTTACGTTAAAAACATATTACTTATAAAAAAAACCCCAAATTCTTATCGAAACCCTAGTTCGCGTATAATCGTTAAACCTTATTAATAACCTAAATCTTAAAATATATATATACATGTTTAGGTACCTCGTGAAAGCGTTCGCTGGAACAACGATTATCATCCTATTTAATCATCGTATATACATACTTACACGCCATGTGAGTTTACAGCCCCACTTTTACTTTATACTATTTTCGGGGGAGAGAAACATGCTGTTTTCATAAATGTTACATTACATTGGGTTTTTGTGATACTGCATATACATGCTACTATGTTTGTATACTTTGCCCTTCGGACTGTTAATACACCACTAGCGAGGTGATTATTAGTAGATCTACTGGGATTGACATACCCCGCCCGGGCTAGTCACGCTAGCTGGTGAAACGGGTGAACGGTTATACTGTTTTACTGTGTTGTGGTGGGGAATCCACAGCCGGGGCCTACTTTATTACTTGATTGCATGTCATCTCGGTCGTGACTTCGTACACATAGTGATCATTATGGACTAGCTACCCATTATATGCTTTGATTACAAAATCCAGGAATTTCATTACTGATACTTACTATTTTCTAATAAACCTGTGAACTCACTAGTCTTGTACTGACTTTTGCATGTATTCTCTCAGGACAATGATGTCGCACGTTTAGAAGCACAGCATCCACTGCATGTCATTCCGCGTTCATCACAAACTGTTTTCAAGATTTAATTTCATGTACTTTACATAAATTGGATTGGACGCGTGTTTGCATGTTCCAAAACTGTTGTTAAATGATTTCCTGTTTTTGATTCCGTAATACATAAATATATTTGGTTTGTTTCATTAAAATTAAGCAACTTATATGATTTGTCATTATCGAGTCGTTTGGTGAAACTGATGCTTATCTGAGATCCTGGTTATGTCACACGCCTAACGGTAAAACCCCGTTCGTGGAAATTGAGGGTGTGACAGATTGGTATCAGAGCATTAGTTATAGCGAACTAAAATGAACTTTGCATCTCATTTGCATTGCATTTTAGACTATAGCTGGATTTGCATTAGTTACACACACATAGATTATTAAGCTGTGCTTACTTAATTTCCTTGCCTGAAAACTTTTGCTTAACATATCCCTGTGAGCTTATGACTACAGGGATGGTGACTCCGAGTTGCTGTGAGTCACGGGAAGGGTTACTTACGAATTTCCTAAACTTTTGGTTACCTGAAAACTTTTTCTTTAACATATCCCTATGACACATAGACACCTGTATTCTGGATTTCCTGGCAAAAGGCCTTCGGGCTAAGGCAAGCATATCGTATAAATCTCCTTGTGAGACCAGTTATGCTTACCTGGGGATTTCTGGGATGAGTGATAAACTATGGTCAATACACAGGTCTCTAATGCAAATGGTTCAAATTACCTTGGCGTGTCAACGATTCCTAAACTTTACTGATCCTTTCGTATACCTTGATTGATCGACCCCGATATAACACATACATATTTGGTACTTCTATCATTGATGACCACTGTACTTGACAAGATATGTTAGCCTGATAGGAGGAACCGGGGATGATCGTGCAATGCAAATTACCATTACGGGTGCACACGTAATTGTAATTTTTCATGCATGCTAAGTCCGGTGAATTTGGTCGGGTGGTAACGTTGTAGTCGGTATAAGTCATCATTTCTACACATTGAGCAAGAAAGTCTCGGTTTTCACAGAACATAGCTACTGATGTAGAAACTATCCTTCAAATTCTACTTGTATGAATGCTCACTCTTACCTCGAATTCGGATGAAATTCAAACCATGACGTGTGTCTTAATTCCTCGGATTCAAACTGATCCTCTAGTTTGTCTGTTACAATAAATTCTTGGACTTCTTTTCCTTATCATTTCAAGACAAAGGGGTTATTTTCATACGACTGATAGCTTTGAATTCTGATATCTGGTTGGATATTTACTTATTTATGTATGTGGTAATTTAAAGAATGTATGGAAGAGGACGGGGACGCGGGAGAGGTAGCATCTCCATGACGCCTGCAGAATTGGCGGCGATAATCAATCAGAGTATTACCATAGCGTTGTCAAGCCAACACCCTCCACAATGAAACCCCATTGGACAACCAGCTTGCACCTACAAGTCCTTTATAGACTGCAAACCTAATTCGTTCAATGGAACTGAGGGAGCAGTGGGACTGCTCCGTTGGTTCGAAAAACTAGAGTCGGTGTTTGAAATCTGTGACTGCCCTGCCGCGAGTAGGGTGAAATATGTTGCTGGTACTATGGATGGTGCCGCACTGAGCTGGTGGAATACGCAAGTCCAGATGTTGGGTGTTGAAGCTACAAATGCCATGACTTGGGAAGGATTCAAGAGGTTGTTGAAAGAGGAATACTGTTCCAGAGATGAAGTACAGAAACTAGAAACTGAATTCTGTAATTTAAAAATGGTGGGTTCCGAGGTTGAAGCCTACACGACTCGTTCACACAAGTTGGCCACCTTATGTCCCACTATGGTCAACCCGGCTTACAAACGGGTTGAAAGGCACATCGATGGGCTAGTACCTAAAATCCAGAGCATGGTTACCACTGCTAGACTAGCTACCATTCAGAAAGCTGTCCAACTGGCCCACAAGTTGACTGACCAGGCTGTCGCGCAGGGTAAACTGCCCCCGCATGGTGCTGCATCTGGTTTCAACGATAACAAGAGGAAATGGGAACCATCTGCCAGCGGAAAGCAATCTTCATCCTCTACTCATCAACCCCAACACAAGAAGTTCAACCTGTCCCAATCTTCTCATGACATGGGGAAATCGGGTGGCTATCATGGAAATCTTCCGAAGTGCAATAAATGTAACTTTCATCATACTGGACAATGCATAAGGAACACTTGTGATAGGTGTGGAAAGTTTGGGCATGCTGCTAAGGATTGCAGGGTAAACCTATCGGGAAAGGCACCACAACAGCAGCAGCAACACTATAACCGTACTGGGTGTTATGAATGCGGTCAACCCGGTAACTTTAAAAGGGAATGTCCAAAGCTAAAAGGGAATGGAAATAGTGGTGCTACTGAACAGCCTAAAGACAAAAACAATAGTGGTGGCGGTGGCAGAGGCAGAGTCTTCATCATGGGCTCAGGTGAGGCTCGAAACGACCCTACCGTAGTATCTGGTTGATTCTCTATTAATGGGTGTTATGCCTCTGTTTTATTTGATTCTGGTGCTGATAAAAGTTATGCATCAATAGAATTTAGCAAAGTACTAGGAATGGTACCTACTAACCTGACTTCTGAGTACACCATAGAAATAGTCGATGGTAGGATGATAACAGCAACCCAAGTGTTTAAAAACTGTAAGCTAAGCTTAGCTGGACACATTTTCTCCATAGACCTTATTCCTGTTACACTAGGAAGCTTCGATGTAGTAGTCGGGATGGATTGGTTATCCAAGAACAGTGCTGAGATCATTTGCAAGGGGAAGCTGATCAAGTTACCTATTTCGGACGATGAAATTCTTATAGTGGAAGGTGAAAAGGTGGATGCGATGGTCGGCATCATATCATATTTGAAGGCTCAGATATGTCTCAGGAAAGGACACCTTGCCTTGTTGGCACTTGTTACTGAAACGAAAATGGATGAAAGGCGAATCGAAGATATTCCCATTGTGAGAGACTTCCCTAAAGTATTTCCCGAAGACTTACCTGGCCTTCCTCCACACAGACAGGTGGAATTCCAGATTGAATTAGCACCTGGAGCAGCTCCGATCGCTCGGGCGCCGTATCGTCTGGCACCGAACGAACTACAAGAGCTGTCTAAGCAATTGCAAGAATTGTTAGACAAGGGATTCATACGTCCCAGCTCTTCACCTTAGGGAGCTCCAGTGCTTTTCGTTAAAAAGAAAGATGGAACCTTCAGGATATGTATTGACTACCGCAAACTAAACAAGGTGACAATCAAGAATAGGTATCCACTTCCACGTATTGATGACTTGTTCGACCAATTGCAAGGATCTAGCTACTATTACAAGATTGACTTGAAATCAGGTTATCATCAGTTGAGAGTTTGAGAAGAAGACATCTCCAAGACTGCATTCCGGACTCGCTATGGGCACTACGAGTTCACTGTAATGCCTTTTAGGCTGACCAATGCCCCAGCAATTTTCATGGACCTCATGAACCGTGTCTGCGAACCTTATTTGGATAAGTTTGTCATTGTCTTCATTGATGACATACTGATCTACTCCTGTAATAAGGAAGATCATGAGGGACATTTGAGGACCATACTGGAACTACTGAGGAATGAACAGCTTTACGCGAAGTTCTCAAAATACGACTTCTGGATGAGTGAAGTGCAATTCCTTGGGCATGTGGTGAATGAAAAGGGTATACATATTGATCCTTCAAAGATTAAAGCAATCAAGGATTGGCCGGCACCAAAGACGCCTACTGAGGTGCGAAAATTCCTTGGTTTGGCAGGCTATTACCAGAGGTTTATCGAAGGATTTTCGAAATCAGCGCAACCTTTGACTGCCCTAACTCATAAGGGAATAATTTATAAGTGGGGTAGCAAGGAGAAAACAGTGTTTCAGGCGCTTAAAGACAAACTATGCAGCGCACCAATCCTAGCCTTACCAGAAGGAACTGATGACTTTGTTGTTTACTGTGATGCATCCATCCAGGGTTTGGGATGTGTATTGATGCAACGTGACAAAGTCATAGCTTATGCATCTAGACAGCTCAAGGTGTATGAGAAGAACTACACAACTCATGATCTGGAACTGGTAACTGTAGTGTTTGCCTTGAAGATCTGGAGGCACTACTTATATGGAACCAGGTGCACGATCTATACAGATCATAAGAGCCTCCAGCACATATATGATCAGAAGGAACTGAATATGTGGCAACGACGATGGTTAGAATTACTCAATGATTATGACTGTGTGATCAAGTACCATCCGGGTAAGGCTAATGTGGTAGCCGATGCCCTTAGCCGTAAGGAAACCCTAAAGCCTCGTCGGGTGCGTGCATTACAAATGACTATCCACTCTGACCTACCAGTTCAAATCAAAGCTGCACAATCTGAGGCCTTGAAGACGGAGAATCTGAAAGCAGAATCCATGCAAGGCATGGAGAAACAGGTGGAGATTAAAGCTGATGGAATCCGTTATTTTATGAAACGGATCTGGGTACCACAGTACGGGAATTTGCGAGAGCTGATAATGGATGAAGCTCATAAGTCACGTTACTCGATCCATCCAGGTTCAGACAAGATGTATCAGGACCTGAAAGAATTTTACTGGTGGCCGAAAATGAAAGCGGAGATAGCCACATACGTAAGCAGATGCCTAACTTGTTCTATGGTTAAGGTAGAATACCAGAGACCATCCAGATTACTCCAACAACCGGAAATTCTAGTGTGGAAATAGGAGCAGATCTCAATGGACTTCATCACAAAGTTACCTAGGACTCCCAGTGGATGCGATACCATTTGGGTTATAGTAGATCGCTTAACGAAATCCGCACACTTTCTGGCAATCCGAGAGACTGATCGTATGGAGAAGCTGACACGTATCTATTTAAGGGAAATAGTCTCTCGGCATGGCGTGCCGATATCTATCATCTCGGATCGTGACGCTCGGTTCACTTCTCACTTCTGGCAATCATTACAACGATCATTGGGAACGCGGCTGGATATGAGTACTGCGTATCACCCGCAGACCGATGGTCAAAGTGAGCGTACAATCCAGACACTGGAAGACATGTTGCGTGCCTGTGTGATCGATTTTGGCAGCAGCTGGGAAACTCATTTACCATTGGTTGAGTTCTCCTATAATAACAGTTATCACACCTCGATGAAGGCAGCTCCATTTGAGGCACTGTGTGGACGTAAGTACCGATCTCCTATCTGTTAGGCAGAAGTAGGAGAAAGCCAAGTTACAGGACCTGAACTTGTGCACGAAACGACCGAGAAGATTGTGCAAATTCGTAACCGTATGGCAGCAGCACGTGATCGACAAAAGAGTTACGCTGACAAGCGTCGTAAGCCATTGGAGTTTCAGGTTGGTGACCAAGTACTGTTGAAAGTCTCACCCTGGAAAGGTGTAATACGCTTTGGAAAATGGGGGAAACTAAACCTAGGTACGTGGGGCCGTTTGAGATTGTCAAACGGATTGGCCCGGTGGCTTATCAACTGAACTTACCTGACGAACTCAGTGGAATACATAATGTGTTTCACGTGTCAAACCTAAGGAAGTGTCTTACTGATGAATCACTGGTTGTTCCATTAGAAGAACTGGAAATCGATGAACAGCTTCGTTTCGTTGAAGACCCAGTAGAGATTATGGATCGAGAAGTAAAAACACTAAAGCGTAGCAAAATTCCCATTGTGCGCGTTAGATGGAACTCTAAGCGTGGACCAGAATTTACCTGGGAACGCGAAGATCAGATGAAGAAGAAGTACCCACAACTGTTCAAAGATCAGACCTCTATTTCTTAAGAAACCGACAGAAAACCTAGCGCGTCTATGTTCTGGATAACTGACCTGTTGCTCATCACTAGTCTGTTAACCCTAGTGTTTTAATTTTCGGGACGAAAATTCCTGCAACAAGGGGATAATGTGACAATCCGGAAAATTTCAGTAAGTTTTAGGATTTAAAAATTTTAAAACTTGTTTATAATTATTTTATGAATAAGTAAAATAATATTAATAATAATAATGTAAATAATAATAATAATAATACTATTAATAATTTATAAGAATTATTAAACTTAAAAACTATTAAAAACTTAAAATAAGAAGTTAAGGGGGTAACTTTGTAATTCTTGAAACCTGTTTTAGAAATTTTAAGCATGAAATAATAACCTTATAAACCACAGGGACCATTTGTGTAATTTTTAAAATTACAAACCCAACCCCCCGCCCAACCCCGTAATTCCGGCGGCTCTCCGGCCGACCGCCGGCGACGATCCGGCGATTCCAGAACACCAAAAATACGCGATTTTGACTCGATTAAACCATCCCGACACATTAGAGTGGGTGATTCGAACCTGTTCCCCACCTTAATTGGAATAATGGAGTCATCTACCCACCGAACCCACTTGTGACCAAAAGTTCGGCCGACCACCCACTTAATCGAGCACTAAAACTAAATAATAATCAAAAGTAATGCGATCTAAACAATAATACACTTATTTTCAATCGAATACAGCTCGCAATCCCATCTGAAACAAGCATAAATACCGAATTCGATCACCAATTTTGTTCGAACCTGTAACTCAACCAAACCCCAACTTTTGTTCACATTCAATCAAAATTGACAGAGGGTTTTTGATCACTATTGTCATTAGAAACTACCAATGCAAAGAATTTGATTATCATTGTGTTTTGGGCATCGAACCAGTGGTACATTGATCGAGCCCTGTTCTTGTGCTCATCTTTATCGAATTCAACTCCAAACAGGTAATTAAAACTACCTACATGCTCGATTTCATGTGGGGATTGAAAGCCCTATGCTTAAGTTCATTAACATCTGCGAATCGATGTTCAATTTGATCGAAATCGAATCCAGTGTTCATACAGGAATTGGGGATCAATTGTGTTTGTGTTTAAAAGATTTGGAACCCGGGGATAATCGCGGTTTAGGCCTTTGTTCCACTGGTTCCTGCGCTCCATGTCAAACAGGAGGTCCCGGGTTTGAATCGGGCAACCTCCATATATTTTTTTAAGGGCTTTTAGCCCGAATTAATTTACAGAAAATTTTTAATAAATATAAAATTGTTTTGTAAACTTTTAATATTTTTCGGACCACCAAATAATTTTCTGGATTTTTCTATTTTTAAATAATTGTTCTAAAAACATTTTAAAAATATTATTCTTGGTTAAATCTTATTAAAAATGGGTTTCAACTAATAAAATTATTTCGGTTTAAACGTTATTCTTTTAAAATCATAGTTATCTTAAAATGTTTATTTAAAACTTATATTTAAACCTTATATGTTGATACAAATAAGTTCTTTATGTAAAATCAAACTTGAAACAATAAAATCTTTATAATATTAATAGGCATTATTAATTAAAGTCATTTCTAGACTATTTAGATGAATAATCCTTTTAATTGAATTCAAACATAAATGGTTACGTTAAAAACATATTACTTATAAAAAAAACCCAAATTCTTATCGAAACCCTAGTTCCCGTATAATCGTTAAACCTTATTAATAACCTAAATCTTAAAATATATATACATGTTTAGGTAGCTCGTGAAAGCGTTCATTGGAACAACGATTATCATCCTATTTAATCATCTTATATACATACTTACACGCCATGTGAGTTTACAACCGCACTTTTACTTTATACTATTTTCGGGGGAGAGAAACATGTTGTTTTGATAAATGTTACATTACATTGGGTTTTTGTGATACTGCATATACATGATACTATGTTTGTATACTTTGCCCTTCGGACCGTTAATACGCAAGTAGCGAGGTGATTGTTAGTAGATCTACTGGGATTGACATACCCCGCCCGGGCTAGTCGCGCTAGCTGGTCAAACGGGTGACCGGTTATCCTGTTTTACTGTGTTGTGGTGGGGAATCCACAGCCGGGGCCTACTTTATTGCTTGATTGCATGTCAGCTCGATCACGACTTCGTACACATAGTGATCATTATGGACTAGCTACCCATTATATGCTTTGATTACAAAATCAAGGAATTTCATTACTGATACTTACTGTTTTCTGATAAACCTGTGAACTCACCAGTCTTGTACTGACTTTTGCATGTTTTCACTCAGGACAATGATGTGGCACGTTTAGAAGCACATCATCCACTGCATGTCATTCCGTGTTCATCACAAACTGTTTTCAAGATTTAATTTCATGTACTTTACATAAATTAGATTGGACGCGTGTTTGCGTGTTCCAAAACTGTTGTTAAATGATTTCCTGTTTTTGCTTCCGCAATACTTAAATATATTTGGTTTGTTTCATTAAATTTAAGCAACTTATATGATTTGTGATTATCGAGTCGTTTGGTGTAACTGATGCTTATCTAAGATCCTGGTTATGTCACACGCCTGACGGTAAACCCCGTTCGTGGAAATTGAGGGTGTGACAAAGTACTTAGGTACTACTTATAAAGAGGTGATTAATGTTAAAGATTCACCTAAAAGATCAAGGCCTATATCTTCAGAGCACACTCCTTCAATGGATGTTTCCACTTCAAAGCCTGAATCTTATGTTGAAACTGGTAGTGATGCAGAATGGAATGAGCTCACTAAAGAAGAGCCTCACAAAGAACAAGAAGAATAAAAGGTTGATGATCTACTGACAACAAAAGACATATTAGAAGAGAGGCCTGAGTCAACTATGTTTCTGACCCTTATCCACCGCGGGTTCTATATGACATGGTTGAGAGGATGAATCTGATTGAAATGAAGGATCTACTGAAAGAATTTGAGGTTGATAGATTCATGATCCCTAATTGTGACTATGATGCATTAACAACATTCCAATCTACTCAGAAAATCAAGAAAGACTAGGGTCACTATGATATATCAAAGCTTGGCAAATACAATCTGACCTGCTGGCTATAGGGTCACAACTGTAAAGTGCATAAACATAAGGGAAGAACAATTCGTAAGCTAAGAAGGATGATCAAGCGTGTGATGGATGTTGAGCTAGAAACTGGAGTGAGGTTCAGGACTGAAGCTCCAAAGCCTGATGCTGAATAAGACAACAAAACCTCTGTTGAACCAATAACAGTTGATAATAAAGACCAACACCAAGGAAAAAAAACTGATCAGAGAGCCACGAGCAGATAAACATGGCAAAGTGTGGCCATTGGGTACAGCAGTCAGAGAGATTGTAGAATAAAAGTCTACCTTGATGGAGTTGTTTGATCACATCACAAGTCCCAACTTGGAAGACAACAAGATTATGGCCTGGAAGTATGATCAAGAGTGGGATTGTGCAATCTTAAAGAGAACATTTGGAAGGATTCAATACTTTCATGATGTATTGTGCCTACCTGAAAGTGACATCAAAGATCTGCAAAGCTTAATTATCTCTAACTACCCAATTCACCCAAGAGGAAGAGACTTCTCTGTATTGGTGGATAAGTTAAAGACTAAATTCAGAGATGATGTGATGAAAGAAGCGAAAAGAGAGGATAATGAACATAAAAGAAGAGCAGAAAGGATAAAAGATCAAGAACCAACTCATCTACAATGGTAGATGATGAGTTTTTAAAGAGGGTTAGATACCAAAACAGGAATTCAATAGCTATTAAAATATTTGATGGAAATCAGTATGAATATCCCATATCAAAATGGGGAGATGTTGAGAAGTCCAAAGAAGTGGTGCTATTGAGGAATACTGAAGGAAAGAAAGCTAAAAAGATAAGAATCTTTGATCCAGTGGAGATCAAGCTGCTCCACCCCAGCTACACTTCATACTTGCATGAAAAATTCATTCCAAAGCTGTCTGATGAAAGAGCTCAGAATGATCTATGCCTATATGTTCACATGATTCAAGTGGTTGATAAACTGCATGCAAAAGCATACAAGAAAAGAAGATATGATGCTGGACTATTAAAAGGAGCTAACATTGAAGAAGTATCGAAACTAAGACTCACAAAAGAAGATGAGCTTGAAATAGTGCATAATCAAAGTGTTGTGGAAACTCTAACAACTTAAGAAGACATTTTGGGATTAAGTTTTGATACACTATAAAAGATATGCAGAATGGAGATCAAGTACAAATATGATGATCTTCTACGGATGAACAACCAGCTCCGGAGTTCAAGAGAAGGATTCAAGAAAAAGTTGAAGTGAAGAATCATGCGGAAGAGCAAACTCCTACGGATGAACAAGCACCTGCGGAAGATAATCCAGCTGCAGAGTCTAAATACTTGTATTTAAATAATACAAGTGTTGCAAGTCAACAAATCAACAAGACAATTTCGAATCCCAAGAGATCTGGTGTTTTCTTAACAGAATCATAATTGCCTACAAATATGAGTCCTAGGTTTCACATCAAAGAACGAGCAATTACACGGCAAACACAAAACATCACATCGATTCACACAATCAATCCATCACAAACCCTAGCAGCCGTCAAATCAATATATCACCAACATCAACATGTTCGAAGCAGTTATTATTTATAGCATTCATTATTTATTCATCTGTAATCATTAATCAATATTAATGAAATACTTTTAAATCAAATTTTGTTTGTTAATTTATTTGTGTTGATATCATTGTGTTTGTCATAATTACCATTTACTCTATTTGACATTTATTTATAAAACAATGAAACGTCAGTTAATGATCATTCCGCAATCATTAACTTGATTTCATTCTAGTACAAATAATTCTTGATTGCGATCATTGGATTTACACAAACACACACACACACACATATATATATACATGTATATACATATATATATATATATATGTATGTATATATATACATGTATATACATATATATACATGTATATACATGTATATACATGTATATACATATACATCTATATATGTATGTATATATGTATATATATGTACACACACTGTGACAACTCATCCAAAACTCACTCGATTTAGATTTCTGTGTGCCAATGCAGTAGACCAGTGATGCAACACTCTCACTATGTGATGGAACACTCTCACCATGTGGTGAAAAACTCTCACCATGTAACGCAATTTTCTGGACGAAAATTCTTTCAACATGGGGATAATGTGACATCCGGTAATTTTCCGTTACCAAACTCCGTTAGTTCCGTTAAGTTTTGCATACACGTGTCGTAAGCACACACTAGTTGTCGTTATACGTTGGTGACCTAATAATAATTAATAATGTTAATTTAATAATAATCTAGTGGATTAGATGATTATTGTGTTATGTTTATTTGTTTACGCGATTTAAAGACTATTCGCGAATTTTATCGCGTAACACGGAAACACGTGTGTTAATTTGTATATCTTGTGTTTTTATAAACTAAAATATATAAGTATTACCATTAGTTTAGATGTTCATATTATTAAGCTTAAAACACTTCACAAGGAGTTTAAAAGATTAAATTTTATAAAATACATAATGCAAGGGTTAAAAGTGTACATGTGGTTAATTAAATTAAACAAAACACTAACCTAGCCCCCATCCTCCCCAAGATCACGACCTGCACTCCACTCTCTCTTCCCTTTCAAAATTAGCTAAGAATAATCCTAATCCCTTCGTTTTTGGTCGATTCCAAGTAGTAGAAGGCAATAGAAGCATCAAATCTTGTTTCTTTCCATGAATTGAAGGTTAGTTTGGTGTTTTTTCGTGATTTCTCATCTTGGCCGAAGCCCTAGTTCGAGTGGGCTGCTAATTATGTCGAAATTGATGTTATGTGATAATGTTAACATGTTAGTTTCATAGTATATAAGTTGTTTAACGTTGATTATGTATGAATGACATGTGTTGTAATCATGAACCTTGATGAATATGAACCCTAATTCGAAAATTATGATGATTATGTGGAATTGATTGTTGTTTGATGTTGTTGGTATGTTAATTAGGTTGTATGAATGCTAGCAAACATGAATCATGCAAGAAATTGTTGAATTGAGAGCTTGGATCATACCTTACTACTAATAGTAACTTTTGTGCATGAACTTGATAATTCAATGATGAATTAATGGTATTAGGGTGATAATGATGTTTTATGAATATTGGGATTATGATATGAATGCTAGATTGTTGCTATGAATGCTGGAAATCTTAGGTTGGATGTTGTTGTTCTTAGCTTGCCAAAAGTAGAAACTTTTTAGATATGAATTGATGAATTATGGTTGTTTGATGTTGTTGATCATGGTTAGTTGTTGTTATGAACTTGAAATAGTATATTATTGATGAATTGTATGTACATTGGGTGTTTAGTAGGTTTTGGGATGAACTTTCCCAAAAGGGAAACTTTATTTTGGATGAACATTGGATATTCGGAATTTGACATGTTCATGACATTAGGATCATGCTAGAATGATTGTTGTGGATGTCTAAAGTGATAGAATCTGTTAATTGAGTTGTATGGAATGTTTATTTGGTTATTTGGTGATTTATGTACTTGGAGATCATGTATGGTTTTGTATGTTGATTAGTAACTAGGACATCATGTTTGGGACTGGAAATCAATCATCTTGATGTATGCGGTATGTATTGGACATGTTGAATGTGTTGTGGTTAGTATGGATGATTATTTGGTAAATTATCTGTTTTTACCCGTGTATGCTAATTCATGGTTATAGGTCATATAAGTAGGTTATGCAGGATCTGACCTTTTATATGGTACACTAGTTTTATTATGGATACACTGGTATATGCTCATGTCTGTTTAAATGGTTTACAACACATAATATCACCAACGGGTCAAACGGGTCAACTAGGTCACATGTATGTTGTCTTTATAAAACCTTGAGTTCTTTGATTGTAAAGCACTTAGAGTTTCCTTGGGATTTCTGTGTACATGTACTTATGTACTAGTGTGTTCTAGGGAACCTTTGAAGGTTGCCTTTCCACTTGTTCTTGTCGAGTTAAGCCTTACATATCTATCACACGTATCAGGTGAGTTCATGCCCCACTGTTTTACTTAATCTCTTTTGGGGGAAATAGCATACTAGTAATTTTACCAACACTTTTTATATTTAAGTTGTGTATGATATTAATATAGTGTTGTTACCATGATAAAGTCCTCACACTTTCAAATTGTTTATATTGAATAGCGGGGAAACTTGGGTAGTACTACTGGGTCTGACGAGCCCCACCTGTGTGACTCGAGGTCAACCGGGTGCAATTTGTCCTATGAATATTTGTCACGACATGGTAAGTCGTGACAGGAGGCAAACATAACACAGTCAGCTTCAATTGCGAAATCACTATGTATTAATATCTATTTGTTAAATTGACTAGATATCTATTACAATGCACATGCTTATATGTATCATGATTGTTAAACTGTTATGTTTATACGCAAACTCTTGAACTCACCAACCATTGTGTTGACTTTTAGTATGCTATTCTCAGGTCGATAATCTGGACTGCCGATAGGAGCAAAGCACGAGTCAGCATGCATTACAATGATTTAAACTACAAACATAATTACTCGACTTTTATTTATGGTTTTCAAATATTTGGTTGGCACGTGTTTTGCCATATGATACATTTACTTACTTTGGGTTTGTTTTATTTACAATACGCTTCCGCATGATTTTTAAAGTTTGAACTCTGGTTTGGGTTATGTTAAACGTGGCATATAGAGTCGTTCTGAGTAACTATTGACTGTGATCCTGGTTTGTTCACACGCCTCGCGGTAAAACTCCGCACGTGGATTTTGAGGGTGTGACAGATTGGTATCAGAGCCATTGGTTATAGGGAACTAGGTTGCATACATACTAGACTATAACCTCACACAGTTAGTTAGTTACTTGTTCTTGAATTCTCTACTGTATACTCATTGGTATACACCACACACTCTCTGCAGCATGGCATCATCATCGAGAGCACCTGGTAAGCGACCGGCATCACCCACCCGATCCGAGTCCCCACCTCCTGGACCAGTACCCGACGCTGGACGTGACTGGCCTCGTTTGGACTACCCGTGAGGTGAGTTTGACTGGGATCAACCGTTTGTGCCACCTGAACGTGACCCTCCATGAGACTGGAGTTTCTAGCCTGAGTTTTTATATCATCTTATGTATAGGGAACGTGTACCTACACCAAGACCCAGAACTAAGGACCAACACCGAACAACCATTACCTTCACTTCCACGGACGGTACAGTCCAATGAGTAGGTGATTGCTGCATTGGTGGTAGCACTGGACACGAAGCAACAACGGGTCAGGCGACTCACGAGCGATGTTTGTACACTACAGCACTAGGTGTACAAACTGCGGCACCAGTTGGATGCACTCGAGGAGCATTATGGTAAGACATTGGAGGGGTGTTACCAAATGCGAGACGGTTACCAGATGCTTAGTTGACGCATGACCGCACGAGAGCAGCGAGATGAAACAACCGACAACAGGATTGCTGCTTTGGAAGCCCAGTTGGCGGCGCTTCAGATCGCCATAGCTCCTGCTTCTGTGGAGGCCCCCGAGGAGGAGGAGCAACCCGAAGAGAAACCGGAAGAGGAACCTGTAGAGATGGATGATGACAGTGATGGTTCAGACATAGTTGATTGATTCTATTTTATTTCCTTTAAACGACTTGGACCATGTAGCGTTTCTTTATTTTGGAACCTATATGGGAAGGGTTGTTTCCACACCCGAACAACAAACTCAAATTTTGACATTGATAAATGATTTATGACTCAATTGCAATTTATTTACCTTTGGTTATTATTTTTGTTAAGAATGTTGTGGTTGTGCAGATTCATTACTTACTTAATTTTTATTATACTTCAATGAGATAAATATGTTCGATATTACTCATTATTGTATTTATGAATGTAAAGTGAATAATGGATGCCGGAGGACGTGGACGTGGTCGAGGACGCGGGCGCGGGCATGGACGTGGCGCCGGTGACCAAGGTGCCGGTACTAAAAATATGACCCCTGCGGAACTGGCTGCTCTAATAAGTGCACAAGTCCAGGCAGCGGTAGCTGCTGCTCAAGTAGGATACCAGCAGGTAAACGATATTGGAAAGTTACATCAAATACCATAGTTAATCGAATAGGATATCTAATCAATGTCTATCGTATTAAAGCAGGACCGCCAACGTGTACCTACAAGTCCTTTATGGACTGCAAGCCTCACACCTACAGCGGAACTAAGGGAGCTGTAGGGTTGGTAAGGTAGATTGAGAAGACGGAGTTCGTTTTCTCAAAGTGTAACTATCCACCTGCTGACCAGGTGAAATACGCTACCGGGACGTTGGATGGTGCTGTATTGTCTTGGTGGAATGCTCAAGTGCAGATGCTAGGGCAAGCCATGGCAAATGAACTCCCGTTTCTCAAACCACCTTACCAACCCTACAGTTCCCTTGGTTCCGCTGTAGGTGTGAGGCTTGCAGTCTTCAAGTGCCAAGAAGCTTCAGTCCCATGCCTCTATTCCATAACTCTATCTCTTACCTGTCAACTGATATGCATACAAAAGTCAGCTTCGCTGAGTGAATTCTAGGTTTACTTTGCTAAATAACTTTCGTAAGAGATATTAGCTTTATCAGTTGAAAATAATCATTATCTATCAAATTATAAATACACACAGCCTATCACTTTATCAATACTTTGTCATTTGTTGTTATTTATTACTCTTCTTTATCCGTCAATTCTCTGTCACTATCGGTGCCTAGGCTCGCCTAGGACTTTACCGACATGCCAATTGAGGACTTACTGTCGTACCTGATCAGGCCATTATTGTCATGCCAATTTAGGACTTACTAACCTGCCTGTTCGAGCATTACTTTATCCACTTTATCCGGGCAAGGGCACAACGAATGCAACCCTCCTTTATCCAAATGCTTCAAGGCTTTACTTTATCCAGGTACCTGTTATGGGCCTCATAACCTTTCTTTACGTTTCACTTTCTCGTTTAAGTTATACATAATATAACACATCATATTACAAGGCAATTCATTTCTACTAGATCATATCACAATAAGGGAAACACACTATCAAGTCATTATAAAACCCCATTTCCCATATAAGATATTATGTAAAACTTTACGTTAAAAGAACTGATCATAAAAAGTATGTATCTTAGTATGCATACCGCCCCAAAACATTTAGAACATGTATAAAATAGGGGATCTAGAACTCACCTGAACTCGTCCAATAGCTTAGATTCTAAGTCACCTAAGCTATAGCCTGAATACTCTAGCTGCACGAAAGGTAATATGCAAAAACGTCATTTTCTTCATAGTTTCGCCCATAGTTTCGCTACAGCGAAACTGCAGTTTCGCTACCAGTTTCGCTGGGCAGCACTTCTGCTAGTTTCGCTAGACAGATTCGCTGCCTTGAGCGCCCAACTTTCGTTGAAATTTCCTAGTTTCTCAATATCTATAGGTTAGTCTGGGTCTTAGCGAGATTACGGCGAAACTATAGTTTCGCCCGAGCGAAACTGTAGTTTTACTGGAATTTCTCCTAGTCTCGCTAAATGAGTACGCAGTTTCGCTGGATTAACCCACAGTTTTGCTGGATCGGGGCCAAGTTTCGCTGGATGAATATAAACTAAGAACCAGCCCGTTTTTAACCCAAAATCTCAACTTTTTACATCCAAATCCTTGGTTTAACTTCCATGAAGCCAAATCTAAGCTTTTTACACGTTTTCATACGTAAAAATTTGACCTTTATGTGTTTCTTTGAACTTTTCAAAACCCCCAAACCCTAGAATCTGGGTTGGATCAACAGAGAGGTTTAGAGGTCGATTCTTACCTTGTTTTATTGCTATTTCCTTAGCTTTTGATGCTCCAAACACCCAGCTCTTCAATCTTTCACACTTCCAAGCTCCAAATCTTGAGTTTATCCACTTTCTCTCTCTACTTTCTCTCTCTATGAATTTGGTGGCTAGGGTTTGAAATGGTGAAGATGGAGCTGTTCATGCATGTTTAAGGGCTGATTAGGGCCCTTAAACCCATCAAGCCTAGCCCATTAAGAATAATTTTATCCATAGCCCACTAATTTACCCCTTTATTCCTTAAATTAACCCTTAAAAGTCCATTATTATTAAATGGCTTGTTTCGGGAAATTTCGGGGTGTTACAAGTCCCCCCCACTTATTTAGTTTTCGTCCTTGAAACCTGCTTCATCATTAAACAGATCGGGGTATTGGCGTCTCATTTCCTCCTCAGATTCCCAGGTGGCATCCGACCCCTTTCGGTGTTTCCATTGCACTTTGACTTGCTTGACTATTTTATTTCTCAATTGTTTCTCCTTCCGGTCCAGTATAGCCACTGGTTGTTCTACATAGTTCAGTTTCTCATCCACCTCGATGTCATCTAGAGGTACGACTGCCTCATTCGGTGCTAAACATTTTCTTAAGTGCGACACATGAAAGGTAGGGTGAATCCCACTTAATTCTTCTGGAAGGTCTAGCCTGTAAGCTATATCCCCAACTCGTGCTAGTACCTCGAATGGTCCGATGAACCTGGGACTCAGTTTCCCCCTCTTCCTAAATCGGATGATTCCCTTCCATGGTGACACCTTTAGCATTACCCTGTCGCCCACGCTGAACTCTATTGGTCTCCTTCTTCTGTCGGCGTATGACTTTTGTCTATCCTTGGCAACCTTCATATACGCCTTGATTTTCTCCAACTTTTTCGTTGTGACTTCAGCGATTTCTAAGCTTCCTAGCTCCTTCTGTCCGACATCACCCCAATAAATAGGAGTTCTGCACCGTCGACCGTACAATAACTCATATGGGGGCATCTTAATATTGGCGTGGTGGCTATTGTTATAGGAGAACTCTACTAGTAGCAAGTGATCATCCCAGTTACCGCCAAATTCGATAACGCACACCCAAAGCATATCCTCCAGTGTCTGGATCGTTCTCTCGATTGCCCATCAGTCTGCGGGTGGTATGCGGTACTAACATGCAACCTCGCACCCATCTCTTCGTTGAACTTTATCCAAAACTTTGAGGTGAACCGCGAATCCCTATCTGAAACAATCAATACGGGCATACCATGTCGTGCCACAATTTCTCGGATAAATAGTTCAGTAAGCTTTTCCGAACTAATTGCTTCCTTGATTGGTAGGAAATGCGCACTTTTAGTCAGTCTATCAACAACCACCCATATCGCGTCACGGCCTTTTGTCGTGCGGGGTAGTTTGGTGATAAAGTCCATGGTAACATGTTCCCACTTCCACTCTGGCACTTCTAATGGCTGAACATAACCATCAGGTCTTTGGTGCTCAGCCTTCACCTGTAGGCACGTGAGACATTTATTTACAGACGCAACCACATCTCTCTTCATCCCAGGCCACCAATAATTTTTCTTCAAATCATGGTACATCTTATATACGCCTGGGTGTATTGAGTAGCGGGTCTTGTGCGCTTCATCCATAATCTTTTCCCGCAAGTCACCATGCTTCGGAACCTATATCCTACCATGGAAGGTCTTAACACCCAAGGTGTTCTCTACCAATTCATCCACTTTTCCCACAATCTTTTCCTTATTGACTTTCTGCTCTTTCAAAGCGTCCATTTGAGCTTTGCTTATCATCCTCATAACATCTGGGGTCACTACTAGTTGGCACGCCTTCACCCGGATCGGTTCATATCCTTCCTTTCGGCTCAGGGCATCGGCTACCACGTTCGCCTTACCCGGGTGATAATGGATTTCACAGTCGTAATCCTTTATCAAATCCAACCACCTCCTCTGTCTCATATTTAGGTCCTTCTGCTCAAAGAAATATTTCAGACCTTTGTGGTCGGTAAAGATGGCGCACTTAGTTCCATACAAATAGTGTCTCCAGATCTTCAATGCGAACACTACTACGGCAAGTTCCAAATCATGAACCGGGTAATTAACCTCCGTGTCCTTTAGCTGTCTGGATGCGTAGGCTATAACCTTTCCTCTTTGCATCAACACACAGCCTAACCCGCAGTAAGAAGCATCAAAGTATACCGTTAGGTCTTCATCTCCCTCTGGTAGGGTTAGCACAGGAGCTTTGGTTAGTCTATCCTTTAACTCCTGAAACGCATCTTCTTGTTCCTTTCCCCAGTCGAACACCACATTCTTCCTCGTTAACCTCGTTAATGGGGAAGCTATCTTCGAGAAATCTTTGATGAACCTTCTATAATAGCCAGCCAATCCCAAGAAACTACGGATTTCGGATGGCGTCTTTGGGGAATTCCATTGCGTAACTGCCTCAACTTTTGTGGGGTCAACCATAACTCCCTCGAAATTAATAATGTGCCCTAAAAACTGCACCTCCCGTAGCCAGAAGGCACATTTAGAGAACTTCACATATAGTTTCTCCCTTCGTAAAGTTTCTAACACCTCCTTAATATGACAAGCATGGTCTCCTTCGTTCTTCGAGTATATCAAGATATCGTCAATAAAGACTATCACGGATCTGTCCAGCATCGGGCGGCACACACGATTCATTAAGTCCATGAATGCCGCAGGAGCATTGGTTAGCCCGAAAGACATAACCAGAAACTCGTAGTGGCCATAGCGCGTTCGGAAGGCCGTCTTTGGGATATCTTGTTCCCTTACCTTCAGTTGGTGACATCCGGATCGGAGATCTATTCGGGAGAACCAACTTGCCCCTTGCAATTGATCAAACAGATCATCTATCTGGGGTAGAGGGTATCGATTCTTCACGGTCAGCTTATTCAACTCCCTGTAATCTATACACATCCTCATGCTGCCATCCTTCTTCTTCACAAACAGCACGGGAGCGCCCCATGGAGAAATGTTTGGCCTAATGAATCCTTTGTCAAGGAGTTCTTGCAATTGTGACATGAGCTCCTTCATCTCGGACGGAGCTAGGCGGTAGGGTGCTTATGCAATGGGTTGGGCTCCTGACAGTAAGTCAATCTGAAACTCTATCTCTCTATCTGGTGGTACTCCGGGCAGATCCTCCGAGAACACGTCAGGAAAATCCCGCACCACTGGTACAACGGACAACTCTTTCGCTTTATCTTTAACATCCTTGACATACGCTAGATAAGCTCCGCACCCTCACCTCATACATTTCTCCGCCTTGATCATGGAAATGATCCTTGGAACCTTACAATCGTTATCACCGTAGATCGTAACCGGACTACCATCTGGAGCCGTCAATCGAATCATCTTTTGCTAGCATACTATGTTAGCATCGTGGGTAGCTAACCAATCCATCCCTAGTACGACGTCGAAACCTCCCAAGGGCAAGGCAAACAATTGTGTGGGGAAGTAATGATCTCCTAGTTTAATGTGGCATTCCCCTGTCATTCTGACGATTCTAATGGACTTACCATCGGCCGTTTCTACTTCGAAGGCATCATCTATTTCCTTAGTTTGGACATCTAGTGTAGCACAGAAGGGTATAGATACAAAACTCTTACTGGCACCACTATCAAACAATATGGAGGCACAAACATTATTGACAAGGAACGTACCTGACACTACGTCCGGGTCCTTCCTTGCCTCCTTCTTATTCATGGTGAAAACCCTTGCCTTGACCTTGGGCTTTCCATTATCCCCTTTATCATTATCCCTGCTTGTTCTCAGCTTAGCTTTCTTGCAATCCCTGCTGTAGTGCCCCGTCTCATGGCAGTTAAAGCACTCGTTCACCTCCGGGCACTCTCTCGCCAGGTGACCAGTTTTCCCACACCGGTAGCACCCAGGGCTACCCATTCGGCATTCTCCAGGATGCCTCCTCCCGCACTTCCCACATTCCTTGACTTCTTCGACCCCCTTCACAATTGCTTGTTTTGCATCCACTCTTGCTTTCTTGTTTCCCGGTTGGTATTTACCACTTCCATACCTCTTCCCATTATTATTCCACACTTTCCTCGTCTCACCCACTGTCACTGTCTGTGATCGTACAACCTTCCACTGAGGTCCACTGCCGATCTGAAGGTACCAGGCCGGGCAGTAACCATGTCCCTACGAATGTCCAGAGGCAACCCTTGTATGTACCTCTTGATCCTCTTGGATTCGGGAGTCACCAAGTCAGGCACCAGACGTGCCATTTCATTGAATTCTATAGTGTACTCCTGGTGAGTCATATTTCAAGCCTCCAAACTCAAAAACTCTTGCTCAATCTTGTCAAGCTCCCTTTCCGGGCAGTACTCCTCTATCACCAACCTCTTCATCTCCGGCCATTTCATCCTCTCAATAGCCTCCTCTTCGTAAGACTCAACAATGTTATCCTACCAACACAGTGCTGGGTCCAAAAGGAATGGGAAGCAAACTTCACCTTTTGGCTTTCCCGGCACTCGCTGATCTTCAGTACGGCCTCCATTTCCCTGATCCAACACTGAGCAGTAGCAGCGTTACCAGTGCCATCAAACGTTGGGGACCTACACCTCTGAAAATCCCCGTAGCTGCACCCCTTCGCCCTCTCTTCCACCTCGGGACCGTCATGGTTACCCAGACGATCTTCCTCGTCGCTCAACTCCTCAGTCTTGACCGCTCCTTTCTTATCAACCTTCTCTGAAGCCGCACTCTTTTTACTGTCGCCCTTAACCTGCTCCACAAATTCCGCGAGCAGAGCGGGCATCACTCCAGAGAGGACCTGATGCACCTCTTGGGCAATAGCTTCCTTCACTGTCTCCTTCAGTTTTGCCTGGTCAGTAGTGAGCCCCTTGGCTCCCATTTCTAACTCAACCTCCTCCTCCTTAACTGGCTTTCTGGTTGACCTTTTCATTGGCTTCACAATTGCACTTGCAGTTTCCTTTGCCTTAGTCGGGGGCCTTCCCCTAGTGCTTCTCCGGGTGACCATGGTTGGAACTTCTTTCTTTGGTGCCATTCTTTCTACTTCCTATAAGATTCAAAATGTTAATATGGTCTTTCAAGGCAAGTTCAGTTCACGACAAGTTTTATAAATTTTTAATAACAGTGTCCAGTTGTGATTAACTACTTACAGAACTCCTCATGCCATAAACTTTCCTATCCTGAACCACACTAACACTAGAACCTACTATACCTATTCTATGCACGTATAAGTCACATAAATTCAAATAGGTGCCACAAATAACTTTATCATACTATACCTCAGCTCTAACTTAAATAGGAAGGCACTGCCCATCAGAATAATACCTTCAACATACTTGTTACCTCTTGGCATGGAGCTTCTTGGACTGGCATCCTTGACACTTGGTCCCATTATCTTTTAAGTTAAGGTTTATAAAAATAGTTTTCCCAAATCTCTTAAACATTGGCTCTGATACCAACTTGTAAGGCCCACCTTTCTCAGGGGAGACCTCACAGATGGTCATTCACAGCAAAAGATAGATTTAAAGCAATCATTTACTCGTATATATATGAATATGTATTGCAGTGGAAAAATATACTGTAATTCAATGCATTACAATTAAAATATAAACATTATCTTTAATCCTCAAAACTATTTAAAAGTCCTTTTTAGCTTTTCTTCTTCAGGGATGCCAGTCTTCTAGTGCCAAGAAGCTTCAGTCCCATGCCTCTATTCCATAACTCTATCTCTTACCTGTCAACTGATATGCATACAAAAGTCAGCTTCGCTGAGTGAATTCTAGGTTTACTTTGCTAAATAACTTTCGTAAGAGATATTATCTTTATCAGTTGAAAATAATCATTGTCTATCAAAGTATAAATACACACAGGCTATTACTTTATCAATACTTTGTCATTTATTGTTATTTATTACTCTTCTTTATCCATCAATTCTCTGTCACTATCGGTGCCTAGGCTCGCCTAGGACTTTACGGATATGCCAATTAAGGACTTACTATCATACCCGATCAGTCCATTATTGTCATGCCAATTTAGGACTTACTGACCTGCCTGTTCGAGCATTACTTTATCCACTTTATCCGGGCGAGGGCACAACGAATGCAACCCTCCTTTATCCAAATGCTTGCAAGGCTTTACTTTATCAAGGTATATGTTATGGGCCTCATAACCTTTCTTTACGTTTCACTTTCTCGTTTAAGTTATACATAATATAACACATCACATTACAAGGCAATTCATTTCTACTAGATCATATCACAATGAGGGAAACACACTATCAAGTCATTATAAAACCCCATTTCCCATATAAGATATTATGTAAAACTTTACGTTAAAAGAACAGATCATAAAAAGTATGTATCTTAGTATGCATACCGCCCCAAAACATTTAGAACATGTATAAAATAGGGGATCTAGAACTCACCTGAACTCGTCCAATAGCTTAGATTCTAAGTCACCTAAGCTATAGTCTGAATACTCTAGCTGCACGAAAGTTAAAATGCAAAAACGTCATTTTCATCATAGTTTCGCCCACAGTTTCGCTACAGCGAAACTGCAGTTTCGCTACCAGTTTCGCTGGGCAGCACTTCTGCTAGTTTCGCTAGACAGATTCGCTGCCTTGAGCGCCCAACATTCGTTGGAATTTCCTAGTTTCGCAATATCTATAGGTCAGTCTGGGTCTAGCGAGATTACCAGCGAAACTGTAGTTTCGCCCGAGCGAAACTGTAGTTTCGCTGGAATTTCTCCTACTCTCGCTAAATGAGTACGCAGTTTTGCTGGATTAACTCACAGTTTCGCTGGATCGGGGCCCAGTTTCCCTGGATGAATATAAACTAAGAACCAGTCCGTTTTTAACCCAAAATCTCAACTTTTTACGTCCAAATCCTTGGTTTAACTTCCATGAAGCCAAATCTAAGCTTTTTATACGTTTTCATACGTAAAAATTTGACCTTTATGTGTTTCTTTGAACTTTTCAAAACCCCAAAACCCTAGAATCCAGGTTTGATCAACAGAGAGGTTTAGAGGTCGATTCTTACCTTGTTTTGTTGCTATTTCCTTAGCTTTTGATGCTCCAAACACCCAGCTCTTCAATCTTTCACAATTCCAAGCTCCAAATCTTGAGTTTCTCCACTTTCTCTCTCTACTTTCTCTCTCTAAGAATTTGGTGGCTAGGGTTTGAAATGGTGAAGATGGAGCTGTTCATGCATGTTTAAGGGCTGATTAGGGCCCTTAAACCCATCAAGCCTAGCCCATTAAGACTAATTTTATCCATAGCCCACTAATTTACCCCTTTATTCCTTAAATTTACCCTTAAAGGCCCATTATTATTAAATGGCTTGTTTCGGGAAATTTCGGGGTGTTACAAGTTAATCGAATAGGATATCTGATCAATGTCTATCGTATTAAAGCAGGACCGCCCGCGTGTACCTACAAGTCCTTTATGGACTGCAAGCCTCACACCTACAGCGGAACCAAGGGAGCTGTAGGGTTGGTAAGGTGGTTTGAGAAGACGGAGTCCGTTTTCTCAAAGTGTAACTGTCCACCTACTGACCAGGTGAAATACGCTACCGGGACGTTGGATGGTGTTGCATTGTCTTGGTGGAATGCTCAAGTGCAGGTGCAAGGGCAAGCCATGGCAAATGAACTCACGTGGAATGAGTTTAAATATATGATGACCGAGGAATACTGTGCTCGAAGTGAAGTCCAAAAGCTGGAAATGGAATTTTGGCAGCTGAAAATGCAAGGTTCAGAGATCAAGGCTTATACCACAAGAACTCATGAGCTGGCCACCCTATGTCCAGAGATGGTGAACGAGATGCACAAGCGAGTGGAACACTAAATCCGAGGATTGGTGCCCGAGATTAGGAGTATGGTGACTTCCTCCAACCCAGCCACTATTCAACAAGCTATCCGCCTAGCCCACAAACTGACTGATGAAGCTGTGGAGCAAGGACGGTTACCAAAACGGGGCGCTGCGGCGAGCGTGCCCGATAATAAAAGGAAGTGGGATGCCTCCAACACCAACAACAACAACAACAACAATAAATCATCATCGTCCGGTGGTCAACATCAAACTCAGCAACAACCACCGCAGCAACAACAAAGGAGGTTTGAAAACAATCGTAATTTCAACCAGTCAGCCTCGAACAATCAAGGACTGAGCGGCTATGGTGGTAAACAGCCGACGTGCCCGCGGTGTAACTATCATCATGTTGGAAGATGTGACAATTACAAGTGTCAGCGGTGTGGCAAAATGGGACACTTGGCCAAGGATTTCCGTGGCGAGTTGGTTAGGAAGCCACAACAATCTCAGAAGACTCCAAAGGGTTGTTTGAGTGTGGAAAGGAGGGGCACTACAAGCGAAACTACCCGCAGCTGAGGAAGAACGGTAATGGCAATGGCCAAAACAACAACAATCAAGGCAGCAACAACAACAATGATGGAAACGACAATGGAAATGGTGGTAACAAAAATGGAGCCAAAGGGAGAGCCTTCATCATTGGCTCAGGTGAGGCTCTAAATGACCCCACAACTGTTATTGGTAGGTTCTCTGTCAATGGATGTTTTGCTACAGTACTGTTTGATACTGGAGCCGATAGGAGTTCCATATCCTTAAAGTTCTGTAGTCTTCTAAGTGATATCCCTTCTGCTTTAGAAACCAAATACACCATAGAGTTGGCTGACGGTAAACAAATCCATATAACACACATCCTTAGAGATTGTAAGATCGAACTCGCTGGTCATACTTTCGCTATAGATCTTATGCCTGTTACACTGGGAAGTTTTGACGTGGTGGTAGGCATGGATTGGCTCTCTAATAAGCAAGCGGAAGTTATATGCCATGAGAAAATCATACGAATCCCTGTTGGTGATGAAATCCTTACAGTCAGATGCGATAGGAGTGGTGCAGTGATGGGCATTATCTCTTACATGAAAGCACAAAAGCTATTGCGAAAAGGTCGTTTGGCTATTCTGGCACTTGTCACCGATAAGCAACCAGAGGAAAGAAAAATGGAGGACATACCTGTGGTACGAGATTTTCCAGAGGTGTTTCCAGAGGATCTTCCTGGACTACCACCTCATCGTCAAGTGGAATTCCAAATCGAACTGACTCCCGGTGCAGCCCCGATTGCTAGAGCACCTTATCGATTAGCACCGAACAAACTACAGGAGTTGTCATCACAACTTCAGGAGCTTCTAGATAAGGGCTTTATTCGACCTAGCACATCACCTTGGGGAGCCCCTGTCCTCTTTGTTAAGAAGAAAGATGGCACGTTCCGAATGTGCATTGATTATAAGGAGTTAAACAAAGTCACAGTCAAGAACCGATACCCTCTACCTCGTATCGACGATTTGTTTGATCAGCTTCAGGGACCAAGATATTATTCGAAAATCGACTTGAGGTCTGGTTATCATCAACTCAGAGTCCGTGAGGAAGACATTTCCAAAACTGCATTCCGTACTCGTTATGGTCATTACGAGTTCTTGGTCATGCCTTTTAGGTTGATTAATGCACCTGTGGTGTTCATGGACCTCATGAATCGCGTGTATAAACCCTATCTTGATCAGTTTGTTATTGTGTTTATCGATGACATATTGATATACTCTAACACCAAGGAGGATCATGAAGAGCATCTACGATTAATTCTGGAACTACTGAAGAACGAGCAACAGTACGCCAAATTCTCTAAGTGTGACTTTTGGATACGCGAAGTGCAATTTCTAGGTCACATTGTTAATGAGAAGGGTATACATGTTGATCTTGCCAAGATTATGGCGATAAAGAATTTGGCTATACCTAAAACACCGAGCGAGATAAGGCAATTTCTAGGATTAGCTGGGTAATACCGACGGTTCATAGAGGGATTTTCTAAGATTGCATAACCTCTCATAGCTTTGACCCACAAAGGGACGACATACAAATGGGGTGAATGTCAAGAGGCGGCTTTCCAACAGTTAAAACAGAAACTCTATAGTGCACCGATATTGGCACTACCAGAGGGAACAAATGATTTCGTGGTGTATTGTGACGCATCCATTCAAGGATTGGGTTGTGTCCTGATGCAGCGGGATAAGGTGATAGCTTACGCCTCGTGACAACTGAAGGTTTATGAGAAGAACTACACTACCCATGACCTGGAATTGGGTGCAGTGGTTTTTGCCTTAAATATTTAGAGACATTACTTGTACGGTACCAAATGCACTATCTACACCAATCACAAGAGTCTTCAGCATATCTTGAGCAAAAGGAGTTAAATATGAGGCAACGACGTTGGGTAGAGCTTCTGAATGATTATGATTGCGCTATCAAGTATCATCCTGGAAAGGCGAACGTAGTTGCCGATGCCCTAAGCCGAAAAGAAACAGCTAAACCCAGGCGGGTGCGAGCCTTACTGTAAGGCCCACCTTTCTCAGGGAGACCTCCCAGTTGGCCATTCACAGCATACCATTTGTTTAAGACAATTATTTACTCATATATGTATAAAATATATATTGCAGCAGAAAAATACTGTCATTTCAATTCATTACAAGTAAAATATAAACATTGTCTCTAATCCTCGAAACTATTTAAGAGTCCTTTGTTTAGTTGTTCTTCATCCGGGATGCCAGTCTTCTAGTGCCAAGAAGCTTCAGTCCCATGCCCCTAATTTTCACCTGTCAACTGATATGCATACAAAAGTCAGCTTTGCTGATTGAATTCTAGGTTTACTTTATAAATAAATTTTGTAAAGGTATTAGCTTTAGCAGTTGAAAATAGTCATCATTTATCAAACATCAATACACACTCGCTATCACTTTATCAATACTTTATCGTTACTTTTCGTTTCTCGCTATTTATTACTCTTCTTTATCTGTCAATTCTCTGTCACTATCGGTGCCTAGGCTCGCCTAGGACTTTACCGACATGCCAATTAAGGACTTACTGTCATACCCGATCAGGCCATTATTGTCATGCCAATTCAGGGCTTACAGACCTGCCTGTTCGAGCATTACTTTATCCACTTTATCTGGGTGAGGGCACAACGAATGCAATCCTCCTTTATCCAAATACTTGCAAGGCTTTACTTTATCCAGGTACATGTTATGTGCCTCATAACCTTTCTTTACGTTTCACTTTCTTGTTTAAGTTATATATATAATATAACACCACACATTTCGAAGGCAATTCATCACTACCAGGTTATATCTAAATAAGGAAAACACGTTATCAATTCGTTAGAAAACCCCGTTTCCCATATAAGATAGTATGTAAAACTTTACTTTTAAAAGAACTGATCATAAAAGTATGTATTTAGTATGCATACCGCCCCAAAACTTTTAAAACATGTATAAAATATGGGATCTAGAACTCACCTGAACTTGTACAAATAGCTTAGATTCTAAGTCGCTTAAGCTATAGTCTGGATACTCTAGCTGCACGAAAGTTAATATGCAAAAACGTCATTTTCTTCATAGTTTCACCCACAGTTTCGTTGCAGCGAAACTACAGTTTCGCCTGCAGTTTCGTTGGGCAGCAATTCTGCTAGTTTTGCTAGACAGATTCGCTGCCTTGAGCGCCCAACTTTCGTTGGAATTTCCTAATTTCTAAAAGTCTATAGGTCAGTCTGGGTCTTAGCGAGATTACCGGCGAAACTATAGTTTCGCCCCAGCGAAACTGTAGTTTCGCTGGAACTTCTCCTAGTCTCGCTGAACTAATGTGCAATTTCGCTGATTAAATGCTTAAATTCGCTGGATCACGGCCCAGTTTCGCTGGATGAACAGAAACTCAGATCCAGCCCGTTTTTAACCCAAAATCTTAACTTTTTACGTCCAAATCCTTAGTTTACCTTCCATGAAACCAAATCTAAGCTTTTTACACGTTTTCATACGTAAAAATTCAACTTTTATGTGTTTCTTTAAACTTTTCAAAACCCCAAAACCCTAGAATCCGGGTTTGATCTACAGAGGGCCTTAGAGGTCGATTCTTACCTTGTTTTGCTTCTCTTTCCTTAAGCCTTGATGCTCCAATCAACCAGATCTACACTCTTCCACCTTTGAATCTCTAAAACTTGAGTTTTCTTCCACTTTCTCTCTCTACTTTCTCTTTCAACGAATTTGGTGGCTAGGGTTGTAATGAGTGAATGGATCTGATTATGCATGGTTTAAGGGCTGTTTAAGGGCCCTTAAACCCATCAAACCTAGCCCATTAAGGCTAATTTGGTCCATAGCCCACTAATTTACCCCTTTATTTCTTAAATTAACCCTTAAAAGTCCATTATTATTAAATGGCTTGTTTCGGGAAATTTCGGGGCGTTACAAGTCTCCCCCCATATTTAGGTTTCGTCCCCGAAACCTGCCTCATCGTTAAACAGATCGGGGTATTGGCATCTCATTTCCTCCTCGGATTCCCAGGTGGCATCCGACCCCTTTCGGTATTTCCATTGCACCTTGACTTGCTTGACTACTTTATTTCTCAATTTTTTCTCCTTCCGATCCAGTATAGCCAATGGTTGTTCTACATAGTTCAGCTTCTCGTCCACCCCGATGTCATCTAGAGGTACGACTACCTCATTCGATGCAAAACATTTTCTTAAGTGCGACAAATGAAAGGTAGGGTGAATCCCACTTAATTCTTCTGGAAGGTCTAGCCTGTAAGCTACATCCCCAACTCGTGCTAGTACCTCGAATGGTCCGATGAACCTGGGACTCAGTTTCCCCCTCTTCCTAAATCGGATAATTCCCTTCCATGGTGACACTTTTAGCATTACCCTGTCGCCCACGCAAAACTCTATCGGTCTCCTTCTTTTGTCGGCGTATGACTTTTGTCTATCCTTGGCAGCCTTCATATACGCCTTGATTTTCTCCAACTTTTCCGTTATTGCTTCCACGACTTCTAAGCTTCCTAGCTCCTTCTGTCCGACATCACCCCAACAAATAGGAGTTCTGCACCGTCGGCCGTACAATAACTCATACGGGGGCATCTTAATACTGGCGTGGTAGTTGTTGTTATAGGAGAACTCTGCTAGTGGCAAATGATCATCCCAGTTACCGCCAAATTCGATAATGCATGCCCGAAGCATATCCTCCAGTGTTTGGATCGTTCTCTCCAATTGCCCATCGGTCTGCGGGTGGTATGCGGTACTAACATGCAACCTCACACCCATCTCTTCATTGAACTTTTTCCAAAACTCGGAGGTGAACCACGTATCCCAATCCGAAACAATCGATACGGGCATACCATGTCGCGCCACAATATCTTGGATAAATAGTTCAGCAAGCTTTTCTGAACTAATTGCTTCCTTGATTGGCAGGAAATGCGCATTTTTAGTCAGTCTATCAACAACCACCCATATCGCGTCACGGCCTTTTGTCGTGCGGGTTAGTTTGGTGATAAAGTCCATGGTAACATGTTCCCACTTCCACTCTGGCACTTCTAATGGCTGAACATAACCATAAGGTCTTTGGTGCTCAGCATTCACCTGAAGGCACGTGAGACATTTATTTACATACGCAACCACATCTCTCTTCATCCCAGGCCACCAATAATCTTTCTTCAAATCGTGGTACATCTTATTTGCACCTAGATGTATTGAGTAGCGGGTCTTGTGCGCTTCATCCATAATCTTTTCCCGCAAGTCACCATGCTTCGGAACCCATATCCTGCCATGGAAGGTCTTAACGCCCAAGGTGTTCTCTACCAATTCATCCACTTTTCCTACCATCCTTTCCTTATTGATTTGCTGCTCTTTTAAAGCATCCTTTTGAGCTTTGCTTATCATCCTCATAACATCTGGGGTCACTACTAGTTGGCACGCCTTCACTCGGATCGGTTCATATCCTTCCTTTCTGCTCAGGGCATCGGCTACCACGTTTGCCTTACCCGGGTGATAATGGATTTCACAGTCGTAATCCTTTATCAACTCCAACCACCTCCTCTGTCTCATATTTATGTCCTTCTGCTCAAAGAAATATTTCAGACTTTTGTGGTCGGTAAATATGGCGCACTTAGTTCCATGCAAATAGTGTCTCCAGATCTTCAATGCGAACACTACTGCGGCAAGTTCCAAATCATGAACCGGGTAGTTAACCTCCGTGTCCGTTAACTGTCTGGATGCGTAAGCTATAACCTTTCCTCTTTGCATCAACACACAGCCTAACCCGCAGTAAGAAGCATCGGAGTATACCGTTAGGTCTTCATCTCCCTCCGGTAGGGTTAGCACAGGAGCTTTGGTTAGTCTATCCTTCAACTCCTGAAACGCATCTTCTTGTTCCTTTCCCCAGTCGAACACCACGTTCTTCGTCGTTAACCTCGTTAATGGGGAAGCTATCTTCGAGAAATATTACATGAACCTTCTATAATAGCCAGCCAATCCCAAGAAACTACGGATTTTGGATGGCGTCTTTGGGGAATTCCATTGCGTAACTGCCTCGACTTTTGCTGGATCAACCATAACTCCCTCGGATTTTATAATGTGCCCTAAAAACTACACCTCCCGTAGCCAGAAGGCACATTTAGAGAACTTCGCATACAATTTCTCCCTTCGTAAAGTTTCTAACACCTCCTTGATATGACAAGCGTGGTCTCCTTCGTTCTTTGAGTATATCAAAATATCGTCAATGAAGACTATCACTGATCGGTCCAACATCGGCCGACACACGCGATTCATTAAGTCCATGAATGCCGCAGGAGCATTGGTTAGCCCGAAAGACATAACCAGAAACTCATAGTGACCATAGCGCGTTCGGAAAGCCGTCTTTGGGATATCTTGCTACCTTACCTTCAGTTGATGATATCCAGATCGGAGATATATTCGGGAGAACCAGCTTGCCCCTTGCAACTGATCAAACAGATCATCTATTCTGGGCAGAGGGTATCGATTCTTCACGGTCAGCTTATTCAACTCCCTATAATCTATACACATCCTCATGCTGCCGTCCTTTTTCTTTACAAACAACGCTGGAGCGCCCCATGGAAAAATGCTGGGGCTAATGAATCCTTTGTCAAGGAGTTCTTGCAGTTGTGACATGAGCTCTTTCATCTCGGATGGAGCTAGGCGGTAGGGTGCTTTGGCAATGGGTTGGGCTCCTGACAGTAAGTTAATCTGAAACTCTATCTCTCTATCTGGTGGTACTCCGGGCAGATCCTCCGGGAATACGTCAGGAAAGTCCCGCACCACTTATACATCGTACAACTCTTTCGCTTTATCTTTAACATCCTTGACATACCCTATATAGGCTCCGCACCCTCGCCTCATACATTTCTCCGCCTTGATCATGGAAATGATCCTTGGAACCTTACAATCGCTATCACCGTAGATCGTAACCGGACTACCATCTGGAGCCGTTAATCGGATCATCTTTCGCTGGCATACTATGTTAGCATCGTGAGCAGCTAACCAATCCATCCCTAGTACGACATCAAAACCTTTTAAGGGCATAGCAAACAATCGTGCGGGGAAGTAATGATCTCCTAGTTTAATGTGGCATTCTCCTATCATTCTGACTATTCTAATGGACTTACCATCAGGCGTTTCTACTTTGAAGGCATCATCTATTTCCTTAGTTTGGACATCTAGTGTAGCACAGAAGGATACAGATACAAAACTCTTACTGGCACCACTATTAAATAATATGGAGGCGCAAACATCATTGACAAGGAACGTACCTGACACTACGTCCGGGTCCTTCCTTGCTCCCTTCTTGTTCATGGTGAAAGCCCTTGCCTTGACCTTGGGCTTTCCATCATCCCCTTTATCGTTATCCCTGCTTGTTCCCGAGTTTCCCGGCTTAGCATTCTTGCAATCCCTGTTGTAGTGCCCCGTCTCATGGCAGTTAAAGCACTCGTTCACTTCTGGGCATTCTCTAGCCATGTGACCCGGTTTCCCGCACCGGTAGCACCCAGGGCTACCCATTCTGCACTCTCCGGGATGTCTCCTTCCACACTTTCCACACTCCTTAACTTCTTCTACCCCCTTCACGATCACTTGTTTTGCATCCACTCTTGTTTTCCTGTTTCCCGGTTGGTAGGTACCACCCCATACCTCTTCCCATTATTATTCCAAGCCTTCTTCATCTCACCCACTATCACCGGCCTGCGATGATCGTACAACCTTCCACTGAGGTCCACCGCTGATCTAAAAGTACCAGGTCGGGCAGTGACCATGTCCCTACAAATGTCCAGAGGCAACCCTTGTATGTACCTCTTGATCCTCTTGGATTCGGGAGTCACCAAGTCGGGCACCAGACGTGCCATTTCATTGAATTTTGTAGTGTACTCCTGGTGAGTCATATTTCCAGCCTCCAAACTCATGAACTCTTGCTTAATCTTGTCAAGCTCTCTTTCCGGGCAGTAGTCCTCTATCACCAACCTCTTCATCTCCGCCCATTTCATCCTCTCAATAGCCTTCTCTCCGTAAGACTCAGCAATGTTATCCTACCAACATAGTGCTGGGTCCAAAAGGGAATGGGAAGCAAACTTCACCTTTTGGCTTTCCTGGCACTCGCTGATCTTCAGTACGGCCTCCATTTCCCTGATCCAACGCTGAGCAGTAGCAGCGTTACCAGTGCCATCAAACGTTGGGGGCCTACACCTCTGAAAATCCCCGTAGCTGCACCCCTTCGCCCTCTCTTCCACCTCGGGACCGTCATGGTTACCCAGACGATCTTCCTCGTCGCTCAACTCCTCAGTCTTGATCGCTCCTTTCTTATCAAACTTCTCTGAAGCCGCACTCTTTTTACTGTCACCCTTAACCTGCTCCACAAATTCCGCGAGCAGAGCGGGCATCACTCCAGAGAGGACCTGATGCACCTCTTGGGCAATAGCTTCCTTCACTGTCTCCTTCAGTTTTGCCTGGTCAGTAGTGAGCCCCTCGGCTCCCATTTCTAACTCAACCTCCTCCTCCTTAACCGGCTCCTCAACCAGCTTTCTGGTTGACCTTTTCGTTGGCTTCACAGTTGCACTTGCAGTTTCCTTTGCCTTAGTCGGGGGCCTTCCCCTAGTGCTTCTCCGGGTGACCATGGTTGGAACTTCTTTCTTTGGTGCCATTCTTTCTACTTCTTATAAGATTCAGAATGTTAATATGGTCTTTCAAGGCAAGTTCAGTTCACGACAAGTTTTGTAAATTTTTAATAACACTGGCCAGTTGCGATTAACTACTTACAGAACTACTCGTGCCATAAACTTTCCTATCTGAACCACACTATACTAATGCAGTATAACACTACTAACTTTACCTACTCTACCTCAGCACGTATAAGTCACTGCCCATCAGAATAAATACCTACAACATACTTGTTACCTCTTGGCATGGAGCTTCTTGGACTGGCATCCTTGACACTTGGTCCCATTATCTGTTTAAGTTTAGGTTTATAAAAATAGTTTTTTCCTAAATCTCTTAAACATTGGCTCTGATACCAACTTGTAGGGCCCACCTTTCTCAGGGGGACCTCCCAGTTGGCCATTCACAGCATAACATTTGTTTAAGACAATCATTTACTCATATATGTATAAAATATATATTGCAGCGGAAAAATACTGTCATTTCAATTCATTACAAGTAAAATATAAACATTGTCTCTAATCCTCAAAACTATTTAAGAGTCCTTTGTTTAGTTGTTCTTCATCCGGGATGCCAGACTTCTAGTGCCAAGAAGCTTCAGTCCCATGCCTCTAATTTTCACCTGTCAACTGATATGCATACAAAAGTCAGCTTCGCTGAGTGAATTCTAGGTTTACTTTATAAATAACTTTTGTAAAGGTATTAGCTTTAGCAGTTGAAAATAGTCATCATCTATCAAACATCAATACACACTGGCTATCACTTTATCAATACTTTATCGTTACTTTTCGTTTCTCGTTATTTATTACTATTCTTTATCAGGTCAATTCTCTGTCACTATCGGTGCCTATGCTCGCCTAGGACTTTACCGACATGCCAATTAAGGACTTACTGTCGTACCCGATCAGGCCATTATTGTCATGCCAATTCAGGGCTTACAGACCTGCCTGTTCGAGCATTACTTTATCCACTTTATCCGGGTGAGGGCACAACGAATGCAACCCTCCTTTATCCAAATGCTTGCAAGGCTTTACTTTATCCAGGTACATGTTATGGGCCTCATAACCTTTCTTTACATTTCACTTTCTTGTTTAAGTTATATATAATATAACACCACACATTTCGAAGGCAATTCATCACTACCAGGTTTTATCTCAATAAGGAAAACACGTTATCAATTCGTTCGAAAACCTCGTTTCCCATATAAGATAGTAGGTAAAACTTTACTTTTAAAAGAACTGATCATAAAAGTATGTATTTAGTATGCATACCGCCCCAAAATATTTAAAACATGTATAAAATATGGGATCTTGAACTCACCTGAACTTGTACAAATAGCTTAGATTCTAAGTCGCTTAAGCTATAGTCTGGATACTCTAGCTGCACGAAAGTTAATATGCAAAAACATCATTTTCTTCATAGTTTCGCCCACAGATTCACTGCAGCGAAACTAGAGTTTCGTCTGCAGTTTCGCTGGGCAGCACTTCTGGTAGTTTCGCTAGATAGATTTGCTGCCTTGAGCGCCCAACTTTCGTTGGAATTTCCTAGTTTCGCAAAGTCTATAGGTCAGTCTGGGTCTTAGCGAGATTACTGGCGAAACTATAGTTTCGCTGGAACTTCTCCTAGTCTCGCTGAACTAATTTGCCGTTTCGCTGATTAAATGCTTAAATTAGTTGGATCGCGGCCCAGTTTCACTGGATGAACAGAAACTCAGATCCAGCCCGTTTTTAACCCAAAATCTTAACTTTTTACGTCCAAATCCTTAGTTTACCTTCCATGAAACCAAATCTAAGCTTTTTACACGTTTTCATACGTAAAAATTTGACCTTTATGTGTTTCTTTAAACTTTTCAAAACCCCAAAACCCTAGAATCTGGGTTTGATCTACAGTTGCCTTAGAGGTCGATTCTTACCTTGTTTTGCTGCTCTTTCCTTAAGCCTTGATGCTCCAATCAACCAGATCTTCACTCTTCCACCTTTGAATCTCCAAAACTTGAGTTTTCTTCCACTTTCTCTCTCTACTTTCTCTCTCTACGAATTTGGTGGCTAGGATTGTAATGAGTGAATGGATCTGATCGTGCATGGTTTGATGGGTTTAAGGGCCCTTAAACCCATCAAACCTAGCCTATTAAGGCTAATTTGGTCCATAGCCCACTAATTTACCCCTTTATTTCTTAAATTAACCCTTAAAAGTCTATCATTATTAAATGGCTTGTTTCGGGAAATTTCGGGGCATTACACTGACAACTTATAATTAGTACCCATCTACCTGAACAAGTTAAGGAAGCACAGATAGAAGCCTTGAAAGTGGAAAATATTGGTTCTGAGTCAGTACGGGGAATGGATAAGCAATTGGTAGTGACAGAGGATGGAATTCGGTACATCATGGATAGACTTTGGGTGCCTGTCTATGGAAATCTGAGGGATTTAGTCATGAGCGAGGTACACAAGTCTAAATACTCCATACATCCTGGATCTGACAAGATGTATCACGACCTAAAGGTGCACTATTGGTGGCCTAATATGAAGGCGGATGTAGCTACGTATGTGAGCAAGTGTTTGACCTACTCGAAAGTAAAGGTAGAATACCAAAAACCATCTGGACTGTTACAACAACCCGAGATACCAATGTGGGAATGGGAACAAATAAGTATGGATTTTATCACTAAGTTACCCCGGACAAATACTGGTTGTGACACAATCTGGGTTATTATGGATCGGTGACCAAGTCCGCTCACTTCCTTGCAATTAAGGAAACTGTTGGATCATGATAATGCTGGTGCAACCAAATTCACTTCATAGTCACTTTTGGTGCTACATTAAAGGGCTTCCGAAGCCAAGCAAGAGATCTTCCGAAAGTCTGAGGAACAACAGCTGAAGATATCTACTGAAGGCAAAAGCTGAAGTCAATTGCTGAAGACAACAGCTGAAGACAACAGCTGAAGCCAACAGCTGAGGACTATCTTTCGAAGACAAAGTCTGAAAGCTTCCGAAGACAAAGTATGATGAAAGAGCTGAAGACAAAGTCTGCTTCCGAAGACAAAGAAGACTCCAAGCTTCGGAAGAAGCAGTCTTTCGAAGTATAAGTGCCTTCGGAAGAAGTTATACTTCCGAAGCACTTTATCCTTTGGAAGACATTGCTATGTCCAGCAGATAAAAGTATGGTCCCAGTTAGTCCGCTGCAGACCTCTGATACAGCATGGCATCTTCCTAAAGAGCCATGTTGTTGACCATACTTTATTCTACTGTTCACCTTTTTATGTTAGTACATGTTACCAACTTTAGTTGGTGACAAAAGGTAAGTCAGGGACATGTCCTGACTACCAACTCTCAGGCAAAATGTCTGAAAGACCTCACCTAGAGTCTTGTAGTATAGATGTAAGGTTAGAGGTGTCCAGCTGGTATCAAAGTATATCCGGCTGTAGGTAGTATTATATATATCTTCTCCCAGTAACTCTTTAGACAAGTGATTTGAGTCCAAGTGTCTTGTAATCCTTTGAGTTGAGACGCAATATATATAAGTACCTTGAAAATTTACTTGCTGTGTTAAATTTTCTTACTGCTTGTTACTAGTTATATTGTGATCAACTCTTCATAAGACTGCTTGCTGAGTGTTGATTCACAGTGAGTTGAGAGAAAAACCACCCGTAATCGATCCTGCAATTGGTATCAGAGCTCCAGGCTCTTGATTGTGAGATCTTACCATCCTAATCAACCTGTTTTTCACTCCTCACCACAATCCACTCACTCAAATGGCCACTCTCTCCAAAGCTGATATGGAAACTGGTACCTTGACCAAGTCCCCAATGATCACCCCTGAAGACTTTGACACTTGGTGTATCAGGATGGAAGGCTTTATCAAGTGTCAAGATTCAAGGATGTGGGACTCCATTGTCAATGGTCCTTTCATACCAAGCACTACATCTGCCACTGGTAATCGCATCATTCCAAAAGATGTTGATGATTACTCAGAGGAAGACAGGAAGAGAATAGAGCTAGATCAAAGGGCTATGACTTCTCTCCAAACTGCTCTCCCCAACTCCGTCTACAGACGCTTCAAGAAGTGCAAGACTGCTAAAGATTTATGGGAAGCATTGAAGCTGATGTATGAGGGATCCAAGGAAACCAAGAGAACAAGAAAGATCTCTTGAAGCAGCAGTTTGAGAAATTTACATTCAAGGCTAGTGAGACCTTGACTTAACAGTAATTCAGGTATGTTGAGCTAGTAGATACTCTGGTGGATATTGGAGTAGCTCTTGAGAACAGAGACATAGTTAGAAAGTTCATGTCTTCTCTTCCTAAACTATGGACTCACTACTGTGTCGTCATCAAGAGAACTTCGGACCTTAAGACTCTTACTCTCACAGAGTTGTATGGTATCCTAAGTGCTTTTCAGATGGAGATGAACATGCAGAACTCCTCGGATCACTCCAATAACCAACTGAGTTCAGCCCTTCATGTGGTTGAAAGGGAAAGCATAGAACCATAACATCAGTTGCTATGCTACCCTGACAACTCACATACTGGACCCTTCATTACTCTACCTGAGACTCCAAAGTCTCAAAAGGTTCAACACAACTCCTTTCAGGATAGTTGTGCCTTTGTCTCTGGAAGTGGACACTCTTGGGATTTTCAATACTGCTTTGATGATCTTGAGTGCTTCAGTCAAGATAATGTGGAGTATATGGACATTGTCCAGTAGATGGGTCTTTTAACTTACAGAGCGAAGAAGTTCTTAAGAGAACTGGAAGGCAATTCCCTCAAAACCCAGTCAACAGCAAGTTTGGGTTTGATAAGAGCAAAGCAAAGTGTTACAACTGCAACCAACTTGGTCACTTTGCTAGGGAATGCAAGGCTCCCAAGAACAACACGGGAACCCCACAGGCCTCCACACATCCCACTGCTCCCAAGCATGAAGAGAAGTCAACTGAAACAGCTGCTGTTGCTCAAGAAGTTGACTGGAGCTTCATGGTACAGGATGTGACTCCCGCTCAAGCACTCATGGCCGGAACAGATGATGATCAGGTATATGAACATCTTTGTACTGCTGCCTGTATTGCTAAAGTTAAACTATATAAAGATTACATTTCGGAAATCAGATCTGAGGTTGAGTCTTTAAATGTGCTAAAATCTGACTTTAAGAGAGCTGAATCTGACTATCAAAGGAAAATTGATGAGTTAGAGAAAACTGTGTCTCTTTTAAAACATGAAAAGACTAACTATAAGACTCAAATCAAAGATCTGATCTTCAAACTTGATGAGTTAGAGAAACTGTGTCTCTTTTAAAACATGAAAGACTAACTATAAGGCCTGGAAGCAAGCTATTGCTGAGCAAAGCTTCCAAACAATTCTTGCATCAACCTCTCATTCTAAAATGTTTTATCAAAACAAAGAATGGTTGGGAACCAGTGAAATAGCTCCACCACACTCTTATGAGTCTATTAGACTACCTAGATGTGGTACTGAAGAGCAAGAGGTTCCAACTGCTGACCCTTCTCCATTGGAACTAGAGGAGGAAGCAAAAATAGTGGCCTCCACAGGGGAGAAACAGGAGGATACACCCATCTCCACCTGTGATGACCAAATCCTGACCACCAAGGCAAGAAGAAGTAGAGCTAAAGCTGCTAGAAGGACTGCCGAGAAGGTTGCAGAGTCCAAGCTTAAGATTGACCCTAAGCAAAAGGGTGTCTTCATTTCTGACGGATTTCAAGTGGTAGGTACTCCTGATTCAGGAAAGGAGTGTAGTACCAGCACTCCTGTCCTACTGAAGGATCAGAAGTTGAAAGGGAAAGTTGCTGATGAAGAGAAGAAACCCAAGAAACAGCAACCTGCAAGTTCCCAGAAGACTAACATTGCATGCATAATGTGTGGTCTGCACAACCACATGGCTAAAGATTGTTACTACAATCCAGCAAGCACACATTATGCAAATAATATTAGAAAAGAAGGAGTCATAGAAGGTTTCTCAGTTGGACCACTTCAAAAGGTCCAAATGATGAAAAAGGGAAAGTTGGTCTCGGAAGCCAAGTTGCTTTCGGAAGAAACTGCTTCTTCCGAAGGGAAAATGGCTTCGGAAGCCAAACCTTCTAAGGTTCAGAAGAACAAGAAGGTTCCCTTGAAACCATCTCAGAAGAAGACTACTTCGGAAGAAAAGGTGGTGAAGGCTTCTTCCGAAAAGAGAGAAGCTTCGGAAGAAGACCATGCTGCAAAAGCCTCAACAAGCTCATTCTCATAGATCAACCAAAGGATGGATTGGAAGATCAAGGAAGATGCTGCAGCCCAAACCTCTTCTTCAACAACGACCTCTATTGAACCCCATTGCATATCTTTTGGTTCAATTATGTCACTATCTTTGGAAGAACCCAAGACCTGCAAGGCTTGGGCTTCCAAACAAAACTAACCATCTCATCTTATGTGCAGGGACATCCATTTGACAAGAACAACAATATCTGGATTGTAGATAGTGGATGCTCCATGCACATGACAGGGAACAGATCTCTCCTTCAACAATTCTAGAACTTTGATGGAGGGCCTGTCCAATTTGGAGGTGAGGCCGGAGGATATATTTCTGGCAGAGGAAGTATATCCAATGGCAGAATAAACATTGACAAAGTTCACTTTGTCAAATAGCTTGAACACAATCTGTTAAGTGTTTCTCAATTCTGTGACCAGAAGCATCAGATGCTTTTCACAGAACATGAGTGCATTATCCTCAGACCAGGGATGACAATTCCTCCGAAATTGGTGCTTCTTAAATCTCCCAGGAAAGGGGATATGTACAAGCTAGATATGAACAATGCTTCTCCTATGGGTGAAGTATCATGCTTTCTTTCCAAAGCTGATAGTGATGAGTCAACACTATGGCATAAACGCATGTGTCATGTGAATTTTAAAACAATGAATAAATTGGTTAAAAATAACTTGGTACGTGGTTTTCCTAAAAAGGAATTTTTCTACAAAGATAACTGTGTTGCATGCCTGAAAGGGAAACAACACAGATCAACTCATAAATCCAAATGTGTTAACTCTATCACTACTCCATTACACTTATTGCACATGGATCAATTTGGTCCCACAAGTATAATGAGCATTGGAAGGAAATCATACTGCCTTGTGATCGTTGATGATTTTACAAGATTTACATGGGTATTCTTTTTAAGAAGTAAAGATGAAACTGCTGAAACTTTAAAATCTTTTATTCTTAAAATAGAAAATCAAATTGATCACAAGGTTAAGATTATTAGAAGTGATCAAGGGACTGAGTTTAAGAACTTCGTTCTTGACTCATTCTGTGACTCAAAAGGGATTGCCAGACAATATAGTGCTCCCAGAACTCCTCAACAAAACGGTGTTGCTGAGAGGAGGAATAGGACACTTATTGAGGCTGCTCGGACCATGTTAGCTGATTCAAAGCTGCCTCTAACATTCTAGGCAGAGGCAGTCAGCACTGCATGCTATGTGCAGAACAGGGTTCTTGTAGTGAAGCCCCATGGAAAAACCCCTTATGAGTTATGGAACAAGAGGCCACCGTTCATTGGCTTTCTAAGGTCCTTTGGCTGTAGGTGTACCATACTTAACACAAAGGACAACTTAGCAAAGTTTGCTGAGAAGTCGGATGATGCTATCTTTATTGGATACTCTTCTAGCTCCAAAGCTTATAGAGTATACAATATCAAGAATCAACAATTTGAGGAGTCATCCAACATAGTTTGTTAATGAGCACACTCCTTGTGTTAGGGGGAATGGACCTGAGTATATCTTTGACTTAGAATTGTTTCCAAACTATTCTAAACCATCTTATGAGAATGTTTCAGCTGGAACAGGTGCTCAAAGTGATGCTGAGGCTGATGCAGGACAACTATATGAGCTTCCCAGACCTCTTCCAAATTCTCCAAGAGCTGAAAGGCAACAGGCTTCAACTCTTCACAGATCTGACAGTGTAACTATCTCCAGAAATAGTGAAGCTTCAACAAGTGAATCACTTGATCAACCTCAAAGTTCTTCAGGTGATCCATTACCACACCAGGTTGAGGGAAGTGGTATTCTGAAGGAACAGGCAATTGTTAATACTACTTCACAACCAACCATTGATGATGTTTCTCAATCATTCAATCAGTCCTCATTGAATGACTCTGAAACAGCAGTTGGACAGAGAGATCCAGTTCCTGATCAGAATATGTCTAACCTAGACTTATCTCTGCAACTGGAAGTGATTCCTCGTCTTAGGATTCACAACACTCATCCAACTGAGAACATCATAGGGAATGTCTCTGAGGGTGTGAGAACAAGAGGACAAACTCATCATGGGAATGTCTGCTTGTACTCAAGCTTCTTGTCTCAGATGGAACCAAAGAAGGTAGAAGATGCCTTAAAGGATAGTAGTTGGGTTGAATCGATGCAGGAGGAGCTACTTCAATTCAGAAGACAAAAGGTCTAGAATCTATGCCCACTACCATCTGGTCAAGTACCCATAGGCACAAAATGGGTATTCAGGAACAAGAAAGATGATAGAGGCTTGATTATCAAGAACAAGGCAAGACTAGTAGTTCAAGGGTACACCCAGGAGGAAGGAATTGATTATACTGATGTCTTTGCACCCGTTGCAAGACTTGAGGCAGTTAGGATCTTCCTTGCTTATGCTGCATCCAAGAACTTCATAGTCTACCAACTTGATGTCAAGTGTGTTTTTCTATATGGGGATATAGATAGGGAAATCTATGTGTGTCAACCTCCAGGATTTGAAGACCCACAGCACCCCAACTATGTGTGCAAGCTGGATAAAGCTCTATATGGGTTGCACCAAGCGCCTAGGCTGTGGTATGAGACCTTGTCTCAGTTTCTCCTGAAGAATGGATACACTAGAGGTACCATTGACAAGTCTCTTTTCATCAGAAAGAGTGGAGAAGACATTTTGCTTGTACAAGTCTATGTTGATGACATCATATTTGGTTCTTCAAACGATCAAATGTGCAAGGACTTTGAAAGCATTATGAAGCAGAAGTTTGAGATGAGTTCCATGGGAAAAATGGACTTTTTCCTTGGAATCCAGGTGAAACAGATGAAGGAAGGGTTCTTCATAAGTCAATCTAAGTATGTCTCAGACATATTAGAAAGATTTGAAATGAAGGACTGTAAACCAGCCAAGACACCCATACCCAAAAACCATAATCTTTGCCCTGACCTTGAGGGGGAGGATACTGATCAACATCAGTATAGAGCAATTATCGGTTCTCTGATGTATCTCACTGCAAGTAGACCAGATATCATGTTTGCCACATGCATTTGTGCAAGATATCAGGCTGCTCCAAAGGTGTCTCACCTAGTTGCTGCAAAGAGAATCCTCAGATACCTCAAAGGAGCACCTAAACTAGGTCTCTGGTATCGAAGAAATAGTGATTTCAATCTCTATGGATACTCTGACAGTGACTATGGTGGCTGCAACATTGACAAGAAATCAACATCAGGAGGATGTCAATTTCTTGGTGGAAGGATTATCTCATGGCAATGCAAGAAACAATCATGTGTCTCTACATCAACTGCTGGCTGAATACATTGCTGCTGCCAGCTGCTGTGCTCAACTGCTATGGATTCAAAATCAGATGTTAGACTATGGGTTCAACTTCATGACTACTCCTATCCATATTGACAACAATAGTGCTATCTCCATTACTAAGAATCCGGTGAAGCACTCCAAGACAAAACACATTGATATCAGGTATCATTTCATTAGAGATATTCATGAGAAACAGCTGATAAAGTTAATCAAAGTTGACTCAAATGAACAATATGGTGATTTGTTCACAAGGGCATTTGATGAACAAAGATTTAAGTATCTCATATCAGCAATTGGGATGATAAACATTGAATAACTACCTCTTTTGAAAACCTTTTTAATATGTAATGTCTTGTGTCAATACAATTTAAGCCCTGTTACAAAAGATCTTTAAAATATTCCAAGTGTAAATTCCTTCCGAAGAGGAATTAACTCTCGGAAGATATTCTTGAATATCTTCCGAAGCCAAATTCCTCAATGGAAATTTTCATCTCGGAAGAGTTTTTGGTCTCGGAAGAAGCGATTGATTTTATATCAGATCTACTTCCGAAACTTATACAACTCTCCATTCGGAAAGACAACTTTACCTTCGGAAGCAATGCCTTGCTTCGGAAGATAAAGTGCCTTCAAAAGACAATTTTACCTTCGGAAGCAATATCTTGCTTCGGAAAAGAAATTGCCTTCGGAAGAAAATTACCTTCGGAAATGTTTTACTTTCGGAATTAAAGGTTTTATATGTAACGGATATCTTTTGGGCCCCACTCTATAAAAAGTAAAGATTTTGTTCATGATGGTCAGATTATTTAAAATTATCCTTGCCGCCAACATCACTTCTCCGCCATAAACCACCATACCACCCACAGTAACCCCAAAACAGTTACCCTATTACCGCCTCTACCACAATTCATTCCCTTTTAAATAATCTTGACTGATCAATTTCATCTTCTTTTACCACTTTACAGCCCTAACTGTTCCCTTCACTGTAAAACCCTCAAATTTACCCAAACTTCAAGCTTACCTTTTCTTCAATGGCGCTAAACCCTCAGCACAACCAAGTCGCATTACTTGATTCGTCAAGGGATGCCGACTTCACCCAAATCATCACCTTTCTCACCGAATCCACATACCTCACAGCACTAACAGTTAACCCCACTGTATACTACAACCATATGTCCGAATTTTGGAGCAACGGTGAAACTGCAGTTCTGAATGGGGTTCGAGTCCTGAGAACCCGAGTTTGTGGCCAAGAGTTGGTCATCACTGAACAGCTTATCAGGGAGCATCTCGAGCTTCACGATGATGGGGCTCCTACTGAGTTCCCCAAAGAAGACGTGGAAGGCACCTATATCCTCATGGGATATGGAGGCGATGTCAACAGGTCAACCATATACAAGTTCAACTTCTCTTACCATTTGAAGTTCCGGCTACACATTGTCCTGCACTGCCTCTCCAACAAATCAGGGGGTTGGGATCAAATCCCATATGAACTAGGATGCCTAGTTCATGGGTTGGTGAGAGGCCTCAGATTCAACTACTCACGATTTGTGTTGACCAACCTAATTGCCAATCTGAGCAGGGATACATTCTTCATGTATCCCCGATTTCTTCAACACATAATCAACTGTGAGATGGAACCAAGCAAGCTTGCCTACGCAGCTGCTCTTCCTGTTCCACACATGAGGCCTACCATCTTCAAAACACTGAAGAAGATGTCCACCAACTTCACTGGAAGGTACACTCCATTACCTCCAGAGATGACTGAGCGCATAGCTCCTGGTGACATCCCTGTTGTCCCCACAGGTGATGAACCCACACCAGCAACATCCACCACAATACCAAAACCTTCTTTACCTATCAAAGTCACTTACCAGAGACGCCCCAAACGAACCCTTGTTCAATCTACTCTAATTGAACAAGCTCCTCCTGTTCACACCCAAAGGACTAGAGTGGAATCATGGGCTCCCACTCAGTCCGAGGTCACACCATCCTTCACAATTGACCTCAATGTGGGTTTTGAGCCTCCTCAGTCTCAAACCCCTGAGCCCGAACCTCAAGCCTTAAGCCCACAGGGTGAGTCTCTACACTCCCCTGTGCAGCCTTCTAGGGACAGCCCCACCATAGGCTCAACGCCAGTAGACATTGATCTAAGTCCCGGGTCAGTAGGACTAACCACCCTCTCTTTCACTGACCTTTTACTCCGTACTAAAGAAGAGATTACATCTCTCCATGGCCATGAAGTTGATCTACAACACCCTCTGAAAGATCAACAGAGCCAAGAGGGATCCCTTGTCTCTAGCCCCATCAAATGCCAACTACTGAGGTGAGTCCCACTGATGTGGAGGGGACTCATGTAGACTCAGCACCCACTACTCAGGGTCTCTCATTGAGCTCTCAGGACAGTGGTAACATAATTAGGACTGAGTCTATGGCTACTTTGCCCATTGACATCTCTGAAAGAGATGACTCTGAGCAAGGGAAACCAGGGTGCCAAGAAGCCATATCTGGTGGTGAGAGTGAGCATACAAGGTATGTTATCTCATCTCCCCATGATTCTTCTCATGAAGATGAGGGAAGTATGCAACTAACACTTCAGTACTTGCTTTCTAAGGTCTCCAACCTGGAATCACAGGTGAGGATCTTAGAATCAAGGACTGCCACTCAGCAACTTGAGATTAACTCTCTCAAGGCTAAACTAGCTGAGAAACAGACGGAGAGGTCTGTTAGGCATGTACCAATTCAGGTCTCACTGACTTCTTCCTCTAGCTCATCTAGCTCTCAAGATGATGCTACCAAAAAGGGGGAGAAAGTTCAGAGACAAACATCTGAGGGACCACAGACCAAATTCGTTTCTTCCCAACTCATCACACTACCTGAGTCATCTCAATCCTTTCTGGAGATTGACTCAACGATGCTTCAAGATCTCTACAGACTTTTCATAAAGTTTGTATTGAGATCATCCCTAGAACAGCCAAGCCCCGACACCACACTTGCATACTTTGGGGCTGAGGAGCTTCAAAGACTGACTGCACCTTCTACCACTGTGGAAGAAGTTGGTCAACCTAAGGTCTTCATGGAACCTAAGATTAGCTTCAAAGGGGAAATGGGGACTGATGGCCCAGCAACTGAAACAGATAGGACAGAACATGCAGCAGTCTCATCTTCCGAAGCTCAAGCTGAAGCTTTCGAAGCTTATATGGAAGCCTCGGAAGAACAAGAAAAGTCTTCCGAGGCCGAAATAGAAGCTGCGGAAGGCTTATTTCAGATGTCCGAGGAACTGACCATCACAGATGTTATTGCTGAAATAGCATCTGAGATGAGCAGGGAGGACATTTCTGACATTCCTCCAATCCAAGCACCAGCTGAACTTCTCTCTCAATCACAACCCACCATCCAAGAACCACCACAGTCAAGCACCATCAAAGACAAAGGCAAAAGAAAATTGACTGCGGAAGAGCTTCAGGAGGAGGAGAGGATTGAGAAGGCCAAAAAGAAAGGTAGGTTTCCTACTGAAAAGCTGCTAGCTGCTAGTTCTAAAGCAGCTGCAGCCAATCAGGAAGAAATCAACCAGAAGAGAAGAACAACACTCATTGACCAGCTCATCAGTCTAGGAGCTGCCAATAGGGAGATACTCCTGCTACCACTAGAGGAGTTGGTGACTTTGGAAAGGTCAACTAGGTTGGCCTTGGAGAAGGCAGAAGAAGAGCAGAGGGAGGCAGCCCTGAAGCTGAGAGAGGATAGGATCAAATTCCTACTCTCAAGAGGCTTCAGTCTTCCCGAACTGTCTCCACATGACAATGACATGATCCTGCTGCTCCACAATAAAGAGCAGGATCAAATGGAGAAGGAAAGGAAGAGGACTGCTAGGGAGAAGTTGAGGATGAAGAAGAAGAGGGAGGAAGAGAAGGAGGTCACTGCCACCAAGAAGTCAACTGACAAAGCCTGGATGAAGGACTATCTCCGGGCTCATGGCTTCTCTGGTAGGCAGGTGGGACCTATGTCCGAAAGGACACTCCAGCGGATAGTCAGTGAAATCAAAGCTGACATCCGTTTGGGGAAGAAAAAGGAGATGTACAGGAGGGTACAGGGAACGGTCTCAATCCAGCTACTCAACCACAGCCACAACCCACACCAGAACCAACTCCTTTTCCCATCAAAGCCGAACCCACTGATGAAACCTTCACCCCTCAACCCACAACTCTACCCAAACCTACCACATCACCTCAACCACCCAAACTACCCATTCTAAAACCCAAGACTCAACCCAAAACCACTAAGTCTAAGCCTACCCAACAAACACCAAGACCATCCCCTCAGCCTCCTCAACATCTCTCCTTTGAGGAAATAAAGGAGTTCAAGACAAGGCTCATTTACTGCACTACTTTGAGCAGCATCTCCTATGAGGGAGAGCTTATCAACATCACCTATGTTGATAACTCTTCAAGCTCCCTCACCCTAGGCCAATTTCTTGAATTGCCTAGAGACACCGTGGGCCAGGCTGCAAGACTTCTTGGTCTAAACTCCGATACCCTCAATGCTGAGGAGAAGAGACTAAGAAGAAGACTGGTGACTCTACTGGATACCAGGAAACTGAACAGGATTTCTGGTCAATCTCCTGGACCTAGAAATGCTATAATCCAGTGGAGGTTCGATGAACCTTCTCACAACTTTGTTGTGGAAAGGGAGAATGGCGAAACCAACAGGCTTAATGCCACTTCTCTAATGCATCTCAGCAGATTCGATCTTGCTGAGCTTGTAGAGAAGCCATTCGCTAATCCCTCCAACTCTGAGACTGCTGCACACATCAGAAACCACATCAGCGGTCTCCACTTGGCTGAACGAAGTAGAAGAGCCAAGGTTGAAGAAGAGTTGAAGCTGAAAAGAGTGGAAGACAAGGAAAGACCAACCACCAAAGGCACAGCCTTTCTACAGATGGGGAAGGTCCTGAATTGGAACCAATAGTTCGATGGGAATATGACTATACTTCCCATCAACTAACTCTTTTCAGAGGGCCACAACAGAGGGTACACATAATCCAAGGTGACAGAGTAGAGGTTCTGTCCACCAAGGATCTGTACAAGATTCTCAGCACCACAGCAGGAAAGAATGAAGACACTGATAAACACCTGCTTTCCTTGGTGCTGAGAGCTTTAAGAAGAAGAGAGAAGTGAAGTTTTGGTAGCATCAGCCTAGGGGGAGTTTGTTGGATCATGATAAGGCTGGTGCAACCAAATTCACTTCAAGTCACTTTTGGTGCTACATTAAAGGGCTTCCGAAGCCAAGCAAGAGATCTTCTGAGAGTCTGAGGAACAACAGCTGAAGATATCTACTGAAGGCAAAAGCTGAAGTCAACTGCTGAAGACAACAGCTAAAGCCAACAGCTGAAGACTATCTTCCGAAGACAAAGTCTGAAAGCTTCCGAAGACAAAGTCTGATGAAAGAGCTGAAGACAAAGTCTGCTTCCGAAGACAAAGAAGACTCCAAGCTTCGGAAGAAGCAGTCTTCCGAAGTATAAGTTCCTTCGGAAGAAGTTATACTTTCGAAGCACTTTATCCTTCGGAAGACATTGCTATGTCCAGCAGATAAAAGTATGGTCCCTGTCAGTCCGCTGCAGACCTCTGATACAGCATGGCATCTTCCTAAAGAGCCATGTTGTTGACCATACTTTATTCTACTGTTCACCTTTTTATATTAGTACATGTTACCAACTTTAGTTGGTGACAAAAGGTAAGTCAGGGACATGTCCTGACTACCAACTCTTAGGGAAAATGTCTGAAAGACCTCACCTAGAGTCTTGTAGTGTAGATGTAAGGTTAGAGGTGTCCAGCTGGTATCAAAGTATATCCGGCTATAGGTAGTATTATATATATCTTCTCCCAGTAACTCTTTAGACAAGTGATTTGAGTCCAAGTGTCTTGTACTCCTTTGAGTTGAGAAGCAATATATAAAAGTACCTTGAAAATTTACTTGCTGTGTTAAATTTTCTTACTGCTTGTTACTTGTTATATTGTGATCAACTCTTCATAAGACTGCTTGCTGAGTGTTGATTCACAGTGAGTTGAGAGAAAAACCACCCGTAATCGATCCTGTAATTGGTATCAAAGCTCCAGGCTCTTGATTGTGAGATCTTACCATCCTAATCATCCTGTTTTTCACTCCTCACCACAATCCACTCACTCAAATGGCCACTCTCTCCAAAGCTGATATGGAAACTGGTACCTTGACCAAGTCCCCAATGATCACCCCTGAAGACTTTGACACTTGGTGTATCAGGATGGAAGGCTTTATCAAGTGTCAAGATTCAAGGATGTGGGACTCCATTGTCAATGTTCCTTTCATACCAAGCACTACATATGCCACTGGTAATCCCATCATTCCAAAAGATGTTGATGATTACTCAGAGGAAGACAGGAAGAGAATAGAGCTAGATCAAAGGGCTATGACTTCTCTCCAAACTGCTCTCCCCAACTCCGTCTACAGACGCTTCAAGAAGTGCAAGACTGCTAAAGATTTATAGGAAGCATTGAAGCTGATGTATGAGGGATCCAATGAAACCCAAGAGAACAAGAAAGATCTCTTGAAGTAGCAGTTTGAGAACTTTACTTTCAAGGCTGGTGAGACCTTGACTCAACTATACTTCAGGTATGTTGAGCTAGTAGATACTCTGGTGGATATTGGAGTAGCTCTTGAGAACAGAGATAGTTAGGAAGTTCATGTCTTCTCTTCCTAAACTATGGACTCACTACTGTGTTGTCATCAAGAGAACTTCGGACCTTAAGACTCTTACTCTCACAGAGTTGTATGGTATCCTAAGTGCTTTTTAGATGGAGATGAACATGCAGAACTCCTCGGATCACTCCAATAACCAACTGAGTTTAGCCCTTCATGTGGTTGAAAGAGAAAGCATAGAACCACAACATCAGTTGCTATGCTACCCTAACAACTCACATACTGGACCCTTCATTACTCTACCTGAGACTCCAAAGTCTCAAAAGGTTCAACATAACTCCTTTCAGGATAGTTGTGCCTTTGTCTCTGGAAGTGGACACTCTTGAGATTTTCAATACTGCTTTGATGATCTTGAGTGCTTCAGTCCAGATGATGTGGAGTATATGGACATTGTCCAGCAGATGGCTCTTTTAACTTACGTAGCGAAGAAGTTCTTCAAGAGAACTGGAAGGCAATTCCCTCAAAACCCAGTCAACAGCAAGTTTGGGTTTGATAAGAGCAAAGCAAAGTGTTACAACTGCAACCAACTTGGTCACTTTGCTAGGGAATTCAAGGCTCCCAAGAACAGCCCGGGAACCCCACAGGCCTCCACACATCCCACTGCTCCCAAGCATTAAGAGAAGTCAACTGAAACAGCTGCTGTTGCTCAAGAAGTTGACTGGAGCTTCATGGTACAGGATGTGACTCCCGCTCAAGCACTCATGGCCGGAACAGATGATGATCAGGTATATGAACATCTTTGTACTGCTGCCTGTATTGCTAAAGTTAAACTATATAAGGATTACATTTCGGAAATCAGATCTGAGGTTGAGTCTTTAAATGTTCTAAAATCTGACTTTAAGAGAGCTGAATCTGACTATCAAAGGAAAATTGATGAGTTAGAGAAAACTGTGTCTCTTTTAAAACATGAAAAGACTAACTATAAGACTCAAATCAAAGATCTGATCTCCAAACTTTCTAAAGTTCAAGCCCAGTTAGTCACAGCTGAGGCTCAGGCCAGGAAGCAAGCTATTGCTGAGCAAAGCTTCCAAACTATTCTTGCATCAACCTCTCATTCCAAAATGTTTTATCGAAACAAAGAAGGGTTGGGAACCAGTGAAATAGCTCCACCACACTCTTATGAGTCTATTAGACTACCTAGATGTGGTACAGAAGAGCATGAGGTTCCAACTGCTGACCCTTCTCCATTGGAACTAGAGGAGGAAGCAAAAATAGTGACCTCCACAGGGGAGAAACAGGAGGATACACCCATCTCCACCTGTGATGACCAAATCCTGACCACCAAGGCAAGAAGAAGCAGAGCTAAAGCTGCTAGAAGGACTGTCAAGAAGGTTGCAGAGTCCAAGCTTAAGATTGACCCTAAGCAAAAGGGTGTCTTCATTTCTGCCGGATTTCAAGTGGTAGGTACTCCTGATTCAGGAAAGGAGTGTAGTACCAACACTCCTGTCCTACTGAAGGATCAGAAGTTGAAAGGGAAAGTTGCTGATGAAGAGAAGAAACCCAAGAAACAGCAACCTGCAAGTTCCCAGAAGACTAACATTGCATGCATAATGTGTGGTCTGCACAACCATATGGCTAAAGATTGTTACTGCAATCCAGCAAGCACACATTATGCAAATAATATTAGAAAAGAAGGAGTCATAGAAGGTTTCTCAGTTGGACCACTTCAAAAGGTCCAAATGATGAAAAAGGGAAAGTTGGTCTCGGAAGCCAATTTGCTTTCGGAAGAAACTGCTTCTTCCGAAGGGAAAATGGCTTCGGAAGCCAAACCTTCTAAGGTTCGGAAGAACAAGAAGGTTCCCTTGAAACCATCTCAGAAGAAGACTACTTCGGAAGAAAAGGTGGTGAAGGCTTCTTCCGAAAAGAGAGAAGCTTCGGAAGAAGACCATGCTGCAAAAGCTTCAACAAGCTCATTCTCAAAGATCAACCAAAGGATGGATTGGAAGATCAAGGAAGATGCTGCAGCCCAAACCTCTTCTTCAACAACGACCTCTATTAAACCCCATTGCATATCTTTTGGTTCAATTATGTCACTATCTTTAGAAGAGCCCAAGAACTGCAAGGCTTGGGCTTCCAAACAAAACTAACCATCTCATCTTATGTGCAGGGACATCCATTTGACAAGAACAACAATATCTGGATTGTAGATAGTGGATGCTCCAGGCACATGACAGGGAACAGATCTCCCCTTCAACAATTCCAGAACTTTGATGGAGGGCCTGTCCAATTTGGAGGTGAGGCCGGAGGATATACTTCTGGCAGAGGAAGTATATCCAATGGCAGAATAAACATTGACAAAGTTCACTTTGTTAAACAGCTTGAACACAATCTGTTAAGTGTTTCTCAATTCTATGACCAGAAGCATCAGATGCTTTTCACAGAACATGAGTGCATTATCCTCAGACCAGGGATGACAATGCCTCCAGAATTGGTGCTTCTCAGATCTCCCAGGAAAGGGGATATGTACAAGCTAGATATGAACAATGCTTCTCCTATGGGTGAAGTATCATGCTTTCTTTCCAAAGCTGATAGTGACGAGTCAACACTATGGCATAAACGCATGTGTCATGTGAATTTTAAAACAATGAATAAATTGGTTAAAAATAACTTGGTACATGGTTTGCCTAAAAAGGAATTTTTCTGCAAAGATAACTGTGTTACATGCCTGAAAGGGAAACAACACAGATCAACTCCTAAATCCAAATATGTTAACTCTATCACTACTCCATTACACTTATTGCACATGGATCTCTTTGGTCCCACAAGTATAATGAGCATTGGAAGGAAATCATACTGCCTTGTGATCGTTGATGATTTTACAAGATTTACATGGGTATTCTTTTTAAGAAGTAAAGATGAAACTGCTGAAACTTTAAAATCTTTTGTTCTTAAAATAGAAAATCAAATTGATCCCAAGGTGAAGATTATTACAAGTGATCAAGGGATTGAGTTTAAGAACTTCGTTCTTGACTCATTCTGTGACTCAAAAGGGATTGCCAGACAATATAGTGCTCCTAGAACTCCACAACAAAACGGTGTTGCTGAGAGGAGGAATAGGACACTTATTGAGGCTGCTCGGACCATGTTAGCTCATTTAAAGCTGCCTCTAACATTCTGGGCAGAGGCAATCAGCACTGCATGCTATGTACAGAACAGGGTTCTTGTAGTGAAGCCCCATGGAAAAACCCCTTATGAGTTATGGAATAAGAGGCCACCGTTCATTGGCTTTCTAAGGTCCTTTGGCTGCAGGTGTACCATAGTTAACACAAAGGACAACTTAGCAAAGTTTGCTGAGAAGTCGGATGATGCTATCTTTATTGGATACTCTTCTAGCTCCAAAGCTTATAGAGTATACAATATCAAGAATCAACAATTTGAGGAGTCATCCAACATAGTTGTTAATGAGCACACTCCTTGTGTTAGGGGGAATGGACCTGAGTATATCTTTGACTTAGAATTTTATTCCAAACTATTCAAAACCATCTTGTGAGAATGTTTCAGCTGGAACAGGTGCTCAAAGTGATGCTGAGGCTGATGCAGGACAACTATATGAGCTTCCCAGACCTCTTCCAAATTCTCCAAGAGCTGAAAGGCAACAGGCTTCAACTATTCACAGATCTGACAGTGTAACTATCTCCAGAAATATTGAAGCTTCAACAAGTGAATCACTTGATCAACCTCAAAGTTCTTCAGGTGATCCATTACAATACCAGGTTGAGGGAAGTGGTATTCTGAAGGAACAGACAACTGTTAATACTACTTCACAACCATCCATTGATGATGTTTCTCAATCATTCAATCAGTCCTCATTGAATGACTCTGAAACAGCAGTTGGACAGAGTGATCCAGTTCCTGATCAGAATATGTCTAACCTAGACTTATCTCTGCAACTGGAAGTGATTCCTCGTCTTAGGATTCATAACACTCATCCAACTGAGAACATCATAGGGAATGTCTCTGAGGGTGTGAGAACAAGAGGACAAACTCATCATGGGAATGTCTGCTTGTACTCATGCTTCTTGTCTCAGATGGAACCAAAGAAGGTAGAAGATGCCTTAAAGGATAGTAGTTGGGTTGAATCGATGCAGGAGGAGCTGCTTCAATTCAGAAGACAAAAGGTCTGGAATATATGCCCACTACCATCTGGTCAAGTACCCATAGGCACAAAATGGGTATTCAGGAACAAGAAAGATGATAGAGGATTGATTATCAAGAACAAGGCAAGACTAGTAGTTCAAGGGTACACCCAGGAGGAAGGAATTGATTATACTGATGTCTTTGCACCCGTTGCAAGACTTGAGGCAGTTAGGATCTTCCTTGCTTATGCTGCATCCAAGAACTTCATAGTCTACCAACTTGATGTCAAGTGTGCTTTTCTATATGGGGATATAGATAGGGAAATCTATGTGTGTCAACCTCCAGGATTTGAAGACCCACAGCACCCCAACTATGTGTGCAAGCTGGATAAAGCTCTATATGGGTTGCACCAAGCACCTAGGTTGTGGTATGAGACCTTGTCTCAGTTTCTCCTGAAGAATGGATACACTAGAGGTACCATTGACAAGACTCTTTTCATCAGAAAGAGTGGAGAAAACATTTTGCTTGTACAAGTATATGTTGATGACATCATATTTAGTTCTTCAAACGATCAAATGTGTAAGGACTTTGAAAGCATTATGAAGCAGAAGTTTGAGATGAGTTCCATGGGAAAAATGGACTTTTTCCTTGGAATCCAGGTGAAATAGATGAAGGAAGGGTTCTTCATAAGTCAATCTAAGTATGTCTCAGACATATTAGAAAGATTTGAAATGAATAACTGTAAACCAGCCAAGACACCCATACCCAGAAACCATAATCTTTGCCCTGACCTTGAGGGGGAGGATACTGATCAACATCAGTATAGAGCAATTATTGGTTCTCTGATGTATCTCACTGCAAGTAGACCAGATATCATGTTTGCCACATGCATTTGTGCAAGATATCAGGCTGCTCCAAAGGTGTCTCACCTAGCTGCTGCAAAGAGAATCCTCAGATACCTCAAAGGAGCACCTAAACTAGGTCTCTGGTATCCAAGAAATAGTGATTTCAATCTCTATGGATACTCTGACAGTGACTATGGTGGCTGCAACATTGACAAGAAATCAACATCAGGAGGATGTCAATTTCTTGGTGGAAGGATTATCTCATGGCAATGCAAGAAACAATCCTGTGTCTCTATATCAACTGCTGAAGCTAAATACATTGCTGCTGCTAGCTGCTGTGCTCAACTGCTATGGATTCAAAATCAGATGTTAGACTATGGGTTCAACTTCATGACTATACCTATCCATATTGACAACAATAGTGCTATCTCCATTAGTGAGAATCCGGTGAAGCACTCCAAGACAAAACACATTGATATCAGGTATCATTTCATTAGAGATATTCATGAGAAACAGCTGATAAAGTTAGTCAAAGTTGACTCAAATGAACAATATGCTGATTTGTTCACAAAGGCATTTGATGAACAAAGATTTAAGTATCTCATATCAGCAATTGGGATGATAAACATTGAATAACTACCTCTTTTGAAAACCTTTTTAATAAGTAATGTCTTGTGTCAATACAATTTAAGCCCTGTTACAAAAGATCTTTAAAATATTCCAAGTGTAAATTCCTTCCGAAGAGGAATTAACTCTCGGAAGATATTCTTGAATATCTTCCGAAGCCAAATTCCTCAATGAAAATTTTCTTCTCGGAAGAGTTTTTGGTCTCGGAAGAAGCGATTGATTTTATATCAGATCTACTTCCGAAACTTATACAACTCTCCATTCGGAAAGACAACTTTACCTTCGGATGCAATGCCTTGCTTCGGAAGATAAAGTGCCTTCAAAAGACAATTTTACCTTCGGAAGCAATATCTTGCTTCGGAAGAGAAATTGCCTTCGGAAGAAAATTACCTTCGGAAATGTTTACCTTCGGAAGTAAATGTTTATACGTAACGGATATCTTTTGGGCCCCACTCTGTAAAAAGTAAAGATTTTGTTCATGATGGTCAGATTATTTAAAATTATCCTTGCCGCCAACATCACTTCTCCGCCGTAAACCACCATACCACCCACAGTAACCCCAAAACAGTTACCCTATTACCGCCTCTACCACAATTCATTCCCTTTTAAATAATCTTGACTGATCAATTTCATCTTCTTTTACCACTTTACAGCCCTAACTGTTCCCTTCACTGTAAAACCCTCAAATTTACCCAAACTTCAAGCTTACCTTTTCTTCAATGGCGCTAAACCCTCAGCACAACCAAGTCGCATTACTTGATTCGTCAAGGGATGCCGACTTCACCCAAATCATCGCCTTTCTCACCGAATCCACATACCTCACTGCACTAACAGTTAACCCCACTGTATACTCCAACCATATGTCCGAATTTTGGAGCAACGGTGAAACTGCAGTTCTGAATGGGGTTCGAGTCCTGAGAACCCAAGTTTGTGGCCAAGAGTTGGTCATCACTGAACAGCTCATCAGGGAGCATCTCGAGCTTCACGATGATGGGGCTCCTACTGAGTTCCCCAAAGAAGACGTGGAAGGCACCTATATCCTCATGGGATATGGAGGCGATGTCAGCAGGTCAACCGTATACAAGTTCAACTTCTCTTACCATTGGAAGTTCCTGCTACACATTGTCCTGCACTGCCTCTCCAACAAATCAGGGGGTTGGGATCAAATCCCATATGAACTAGGATGCCTAGTTCATGGGTTGGTGAGAGGCCTCAGATTCAACTACTCACGATTTGTGTTGACCAACCTAATTGCTAATCTGAGCAGGGATACATTCTTCATGTATCCCCGATTTCTTCAACACATAATCAACTGTGAGATGAAACCAAGCAAGCTTGTCTGCACAGCTACTCTTCCTGTTCCACACATGAGGCCTACCATCTTCAAAATACTGAAGAAGATGTCCACCAACTTCACTGGAAGGTACACTCCATTACCTCCAGAGATGACTGAGCGCATAGCTCCTGGTGACATCCCTGTTGTCCCCACAGGTGATGAACCCACACCAGCAACATCCACCACAATACCAAAACCTTCTTTACCCATCAAAGTCACTTACCAGAGACGCCCCAAACGAACCCTTGTTCAATCTACTCTGATTGAACAAGCTCCTCCTGTTCACACCCAAAGGACTAGAGTGGAATCATAGGCTCCCACTCAGTCCGAGGTCACACCATCCTTCACAATTGACCTCAATGTGGGTTTTGAGCCTCCTCAGTCTCAAACCCCTGAGCCCGAACCTCAAGCCTTAAGCCCACAGGGTGAGTCTCTACACTCCCCGGTGTAGCCTTCTAGGGACAGCCCCACCATAGGCTCAATGCCTGTAGACATTGATCTAAGTCCCGGGTCAGTAGGACTAACCACCCTCTCTTTCACTGACCTTTTACTCCGTACTGATGAAGAGATTACATCTCTCCATGGCCATGAAGTTGATCTACAACACCCTCTGAAAGATCAACAGAGCCAAGAGGGATCCCTTGTCTCTAGCCCCCATCAGATGCCAGCTACTGAGGTGAGTCCCACTGATGTGGAGGGGACTCATGTAGACTCAGCTGCCACTACTCAGAGTCTCTCATTGAGCTCTCAGGACAGTGGTAACATAATTAGGACTGAGTCTATGGCAACTTTGCCCATTGACATCTCTGAAATAGATGACTCTGAGCAAGGGAAACCAGGGTGCCAAGAAGCCATATCTGGTGGTGAGAGTGAGCATACTAGGTATGTTATCTCATCTCCCCATGATTCTTCTCATGAAGATGAGGGAAGTATGCAACTAACACTTCAGTACTTGCTTTCTAAGGTCTCCAACCTAGAAGCACAGGTGATGATCTTGGAATCAAGGACTGCCACTCAGCAACTTGAGATTAACTCTCTCAAGGCTAAACTAGCTGAGAAACAGACGGAGAGGTCTGTTAGGCATGTACCAATTCAGGTCTCACTGACTTCTTCCTCTAGCTCATGTAGCTCTCAAGATGATGCTACCAAAAAGGGGGAGAAAGTTCAGAGACAAACATCTGAGGGACCACAGACCAAATTCGTTTCTTCCCAACTCATCACACTACCTGAGTCATCTCAATCCTTTCTGGAGATTGACTCAAGGATGCTTCAAGATCTCTACAGACTTTTCACAAAGTTTGTATTGAGATCATCCCTAGAACAGCCCAGCCCCGACACCATACTTGCATACTTTGGGGCTGAGGAGCTTCAAAGACTGACTGCACCTTCTACCACTGTGGAAGAAGTTGGTCAACCTAAGGTCTTCAAGGAACCTAAGATTAGCTTCGAAGGGGAAATGGGGACTGATGGCCCAGCAACTGAAACAGATGAGACAGAACTTGCAGCAGTCTCATCTTCCGAAGCTCAAGCTGAAGCTTCTGAAGCTTATATGGAAGCCTCGGAAGAACAAGAAAAGTCTTCCGAGGCTGAAATAGAAGCTGCGGAAGGCTTATTTCAGATGTCCGAGGAACTGACCATCACAGATGTTATTGCTGAAATAGCATCTGAGGTGAGCAGGGAGGACATTTCTGACATTCCTCCAATCCAAGCACCAGCTGAACTTCTCTCTCAATCGCAACCCTCCATCCAAGAACCACCACAGTCAAGCACCATCAAAGACAAAGGCAAAAGAAAATTGACTGCGGAAGAGCTTCAGGAGGAGGAGAGGATTGAGAAGGCCAAAAAGAAAGGTAGGTTTCCTACTGAAAAGCTGCTAGCTGCTAGTTCTAAAGCAGCTGCAGCCAATCAGGAAGAAATCAACCAGAAGAGAAGAACAACACTCATTGACCAGCTCATCAGTCTAGGAGCTGCCAATGGGGAGATACTCCTGCTACCACTAGAGGAGTTGGTGACTTTGGAGAGGTCAACCAGGTTGGCCTTGGAGAAGGCAGAAGAAGAGCAGAGGGAGGCAGCCCTGAAGCTGAGAGAGGATAGGATCAAATTCCTACTCTTAAGAGGCTTCAGTCTTTCCGAACTGTCTCCACATGACAATGACATGATCCTGCTGCTCCACAATAAAGAGCAGGATCAAATGGAGAAGGAAAGGAAGAAGGCTGCTAGGGAGAAGTTGAGGATGAAGAAGAAGAGGGAGGAAGAGAAGGAGGTCACTGCCACCAAGAAGTCAACTGACAAAGCCTGGATGAAGGACTATCTCCGGGCTCATGGCTTCTCTGGTAGGCAGGTGGGACCTATGTCCGAAAGGACACTCCAGCGGATAGTCAGTGAAATCAAAGCTGACATCCGTTTAGGGAAGAAAAGGGAGATGTACAGGAGGGTACAGGGAACGGTCTCAATCCCAGCTACTCAACCACAGCCACAACCCACACCAGAACTAACTCCTTTTCCCATCAAAGCCGAACCCACTGATGAAACCTTCACCCTTCAACCCACAACTCTACCCAAACCTACCACATCACCTCAACCACCCAAACTACCCATTCTAAAACCCAAGACTCAACCCAAAACCACTAAACCTAAGCCTACCCAACAAACACCAAGACCATCCCCTCAGCCTCCTCAACATCTCTCCTTTGAGGAAATAAAGGAGTTCAAGACAAGGCTCATTAACTGCACTACTTTGAGCAGCATCTCCTGTGAGGGAGAGCTTATCAACATCACCTATGTTGATAACTCTTCAAGCTCCCTCACCCTAGGCCAATTTCTTGAATTGCCTAGAGACACCTTGGGCTAGGCTGCAAGACTTCTTGGTCTCAACTCCGATACCCTCAATGCTGAGGAGAAGAGACTAAGAAGAAGACTGGGGACTCTAATGGATACCAGGAAAGAGGACAGGATTTCTGGTCAATCTCCTGGACCTAGAAATGCTATAATCCAGTGGAGGTTCGATGAACCTTCTCACAACTTTGTTGTGGAAAGGGAGAATGGCGAAACCAACAGGCTTAATGCCACTTCTATATTGCATCTTAGCAGATTCGATCTTGCTGAGCTTGCAGAGAAGCCATTCTCTAATCCCTCCAACTCTGAGACTGCTGCACACATCAGAAACCACATCAGCGGTCTCCACATGGCTGAACGAAGTAGAGGAGCCAAGGTTGAAGAAGAGTTGAAGCTGAAAAGAGTGGAAGACAAGGAAAGACCAACCACCAAAGGCACAGCCTTTCTACAGATGCTGGAAGGTCCTGAATTGGAACCAATAGTTCGATGGGAATATGACTATACTTCCCATCAACTAACTCTTTTCAGAGGGCCACAACAGAGGGTACACATAATCCAAGGTGACAGAGTAGAGGTTCTCTCCACCAAGGATCTGTACAAGATTCTCAGCACCACAGCAGGAAAGAATGAAGACACTGATAAACACCTGCTTTCCTTGGTGCTGAGAGCTTTGAGAAGAAGAGAGAAGTGAAGTTTTGGTAGCATCAGCCTAGGGGGAGTTTGTTGGATCATGATAAGGCTGGTGCAACCAAATTCACTTCACAGTCACTTTTGGTGCTACATTAAAGGGCTTCCGAAGCCAAGCAAGAGATCTTCCGAGAGTCTGAGGAACAACAGCTGAAGATATCTACTGAAGGCAAAAGCTGAAGTCAACTGCTGAAGACAACAGCTGAAGCCAACAGCTGAAGACTATCTTCCGAAGACAAAGTCTGAAAGCTTTCGAAGACAAAGTTTGATGAAAGAGCTGAAGACAAAGTCTGCTTCCGAAGATAAAGAAGACTCCAAGCTTCGGAAGAAGCAGTCTTTCGAAGTATAAGTGCCTTCGGAAGAAGTTATACTTTCGAAGCACTTTATCCTTCGGAAGACATTGCTATGTCCAGCAGATAAAAGTATGGTCCCTGTCAGTCCGCTGCAGACCTCTGATACAGCATGGCATCTTCCTAAAGAGCCATGTTGTTGACCATACTTTATTCTACTGTTCACCTTTTTATATTAGTATATGTTACCAACTTTAGTTGGTGACAAAAGGTAAGTCAGGGACATGTTCTGACTACCAACTCTCAGGGAAAATGTCTGAAAGACCTCACCTATAGTCTTGTAGTATAGATGTAAGGTTAGAGGTGTCCAGCTGGTATCAAAGTATATCCGGCTATAGGTAGTATTATATATATCTTCTCCCAGTAACTCTTTAGACAAGTGATTTGAGTCCAAGTGTCTTGTAATCCTTTGAGTTGAGAAGCAATATATAAAAGTACCTTGAAAATTTACTTGCTGTGTTAAATTTTCTTACTGCTTGTTACTTGTTATATTGTGATCAACTCTTCATAAGACTGCTTGCTGAGTGTTGATTCACAGTGAGTTGAGAGAAAACCCACCCGTAATCGATCCTGCAGAAACGGATAAGATGGAGAAATTAACCCGATTGTATCTTAAGGAAATCATTTCAAGACACGGTGTGCTGATCTCGATTATCTCTGATCGTGATGCTCGTTTCATGTCACACTTCTGGCAGTCGCTACAAAAATCTCTGGGTACACGATTGGATATGAGTACTGCTTATCATCCACAGACTGATGGCCAGAGTGAGCGTACCATACAGACTTTGGAGGATATTCTACGTGCTTGTGTGATTGATTTCGGGAACAACTGGGAAGTTTACCTACCTTTGGTGGAATTTTCCTATAATAACAGTTATCACACTAGCATACAAGCAGCACCTTTCGAGGCTTTGTATGGGAGAAAGTGTCAATCACTGGTTTGCTAGGCTAAAATTGGTGATTGTCAACTAACGGGTCCTGAACTAATACATGAAACCACTGAGAAGATCGTGAAGATACGGAATCGTATGGCTGCAGCGCGGGATAGATAGAAAAGTTATACTGACAAGAGACGGAAACCTCTAGAGTTTCAAATTGGCGACAAAGTCTTATTGAATGTCTCACCGTGGAAAGGCATAGTTCGGTTTGGCAAACGAGGAAAGCTAAATCCGAGGTATGTTGGACCATTTGAGATATTGGAAAGAATAGGTCCGGTGGCCTATCGACTAGCCTTACCTGATTTGTTGAGTGGAGTTCATAATGTATTTCACGTTTCAAATCTGAAGAAGTGTTTATCGGATGAGACACTAATTGTACCACTAGAAGATGTACAAGTGGATGAACAATTACGCTTTATAAAAGAACCAGTCGAGGTGATGGATCATGAGGTGAAACTCGCGACGTGGACCGGAATTCATGTGGGAACGTGAAGATCAAATGAAGCTTAAGTACCCTCAACTGTTCGAGAGGATGTCTGCAGACAAAGGTATTGATTTAAATTTCGGGATGAAATTTCTTTCAACATGGGGATGATGTGACAACTCATTCAAAACTCACTCGATTTTGATTTCTGTGTGCCAATGCAGTAGACCAGTGATGGAACACTCTCACCATGTGATGGAACACTCTCACCATGTTATGAAACACTCTCACCATGTAACGCAATTTTCGGGACGAAAATTCTTTCAACATGGGGATAATGTGACATCCGGTAATTTTCCGTTACCAAACTCCGTTAGTTCCGTTAAGTTTTGCATACACGTGTCGTAAGCACACACTAGTTGTCATTTGACGTTGGTGACCTAATAATAATTAATAATGTTAATTTAATAATAATCTAGTGGATTAGATGATTATTGTGTTATGTTTATTTGTTTACGCGATTTAAAGACTATTCGGGAATTTTATCGCGTAACACGGAAACGCGTGTGTTAATTTGTATATCTTGTGTTTTTATAAACTAAAATATATGAGTGTTAGCATTAAGTTAGATGTTCATATTATTAAGCTTAAAACACTTCACAAGGAGTTTAAAAGATTAAATTTTATAAAATACATAATGCAAGGGTTAAAAGTGTACATGTGGTTAATTAAATTAAACAAAACACTAACCCTAGCCCCCATCCTCCCCAAAATTGCGACCTGCACTCCTCTCCCTCTTCCCTTTTGAAATCAACAAAGAACAATCCTAATCCCTTCAGTTTTGGTCGATTCCAATTAGTAGAAGGCAATAGAAGCATCAAATCTTGTTTCTTTCCACGAATTGAAGGTTAGTTTGGTGTTTTTTTGTGATTTCTCATCTTGGCCGAAGCCCTAGTTTGAATGGGCTGCTGAATATGTCGAAATTGATGTTATGTGATAATGTTAACATGTTAGTTTGATAGTATATAAGTTGTTTAACGTTGATTATGCATGAATGACACGTTTGTAATGATTGGATCATGAACCTTGATGAATATGAACCCTAATTCAAAAATTATGATGATTATGTGGAATTGATTATTGTTTGATGTTGTTGGGATGTTAATTAGGTTGTATGAATGCTAGAAAACATGAATCATGCAAGAAATTGTTTAATTGAGAGCTTGGATCATACCTTACTATTAATAGTAACTTTTGTGCATGAACTTGATAATTCAATGATGAATTGATGGTATTAGTGTGTTAATGATGTTGTATGAATATTGGGATTATGATATGAACGCTAGATTGTTGCTATGAATGCTAGAAATCTTAGGTTGGATGTTGTTGTTCTTAGCTTGCCAAAAGTAGAAACTATTAGATATGAATTGATGAATTATGGTAGTTTGATGTTGTAGATCATGGTTAGTTGTTGTTATGAACTTGAAATAGTATATTATTGATGAATTGTATGTACATTGGGTGTTTAGTAGGTTTTGGGATGAACTTTCCCAAAAAGGAAACTTTATTTTGGATGAATATTGGATATTGGGAATTTGACATGTTCATGACATTAGGATCATGCTAGAATGATTGTTGTGGATGTCTAAAGTGATAGAATCTGTTAACTGAGTTGTATGGAATGTTTATTTGGTTATTGGGTAATTTCTGTACTTGGAGATCATGTATGGTTTTGTATGTTGATTAGTAACTAGGAAATCATGTTTGGGACTGGAAATCAATCATCTTGATGTATGTGGTATGTATTGGACATGTTGAATGTGTTGTGGTTAGTATGGATGATTATTTGGTAAATTATCTGTTTCGACCCGTATATGCTAATTCATGGTTGTAGGTCATATAAGTAGGTTATGCATGATCTGACCTTTTATATGGTACACTAGTTGTATTATGGATACACTGGTATATGCTCATGTCTGTTTAAATGGTTTACAATACATAATGTCACCAATGGGTCAAATGGGTCAACTAGGTCACATGTATGTTGTCTTTATAAAACCTTGACATCTTTGATTGTAAAGCACTTAGAGTTTCCTTGGGATTTCTATGTACATGTACTTATGTACTTGTGTGTTCTAGGTAACCTTTGAAGGTTGTCTTTCCACTTGTTCTTATCGAGTTAAGCCTTAGATATCTATCACGCGTATCAGGTGAGTTCATGCCCCACTGTTTTACTTAATCTCTTTTGGGGAAGATAGCATACTGGTATTTTTACAAATGCTTTTTATATTTAAGATGTGTATGATATTAATATAGTGCTGTTACCATGATAAGTCCTCACACTTTCGAATTGTTAATATTGAATAGCGGGAAAACTTGGGTAGTACTACTGGGTTTGACGAGCCCACCTGTGTGACTCGAGGTCAACCGGGTGCAATTTGTCCTATGTATATTTGTCACGACATGGTAAGTCGTGACAGGAGGCAAACATAACACAGTCAGCTTCAATTGCGAAATCACTATGTATTAATATCTATTTGTTAATGGAGTAGCTATCTATTACAATGAACATGCTTATATATATCACGATTGTTAAACGGTTATGTTTATACGCAAACTCTTGAACTCACCAACCATTGTGTTGACTTTTAGTATGTTATTCTCAGGTCGATAATCTGGACTGCCGATAGGAGCACAGCACGAGTCAGCATGCATTTCAATGATTTAAACTACAAACATAATTACTCGTCTTTTATTTATGGTTTTCAAATATTTGGTTGGCACGTGTTTTGGCATATGATACATTTACTTACTTTGGGTTGTTTTATTTACAATACGCTTCCGCATGATTTTTAAAGCTTGAACTCTGGTTTGGGTTATGTTAAATATGGCATATAGAGTCGTTCCGAGTAACTATTGACTGTGATCATGGTTTGTTCACACGCTCCGCGGTAAAACTCCGCACGTGGATTTTGAGGGTGTGACGCACACACACACACATACACATACACATATATATATATATATATACATGTATATACATTTATATACATGTATATATATGGATATATATATATATACATACATGTATATAGATGTGTATATATATACATGTATATATATGTATATATATGGATATATATATGTATATATACATGTATATATATGTATATGTATGTATATGTATGTATATATGTATATATGTAAGTATATGTATAAATGTTATTATATATATACATATATATAGGTATATATATATATATGCATACATATATATATATATACATATATATATATATGTATATTCATACATATATATATATACAAAAATATATATATATATACACACACACACATATATACATATATGTGTATATTACATATATATATATATATATATATATATATATATATATATATATATATATGTATGTATGTATGTACATATATACATATATATAAATACGTATATATATACATGTATGTATGTATATATACATATGTATAGATATATATATATATTTACACATATATATAATAAATATATATATATATACATATATATAAATGTATATATATTCACATGTTTATATATACACAAATATATATATACATATATTTAATATATATATATATATATATATATATATATATATATATATATATATATATATATATATATATATATATTTATATATATACATAGATACATATATATACACACATATATATACGTATATGTAAATATATGTATATATATATATTTATTTACATATTTACCTACATATATGTATATATTTACATATATGTATATATATATATGTATATACGTATATATGTATATATACACACACACACACACACTCACACACACACACACACACACACACACATATATATATATATATATATATATATATTTACATATTTACCTACATATTTACCTACATATATGTATATATTTACATATATGTATATATATATGCGTATATATGTATATATGTATCTATATATATATATATATATATATATATATATATATGTAGGTAAATATTTAAATATATGTATATGTATATATACACACACACACATACATACATATATGTATATGTAAATATATATATATATATATATATATATACATATGTAAATATATATATATATATATATATATATATATATATATATATACACATACATACATGCATACATATATATATATATAGGTATATATATAGATATATATGTAGGTAAATATGTGTAACTCCCCGAAATTTCCCGAAACAAGTCATTTAATAATAATGGACTTTTAAGGGTTAATTTAAGAAATAAAGGGGCAAATTAGTGGGCTATGGACCAAATTAGCCTTAATGGGCTAGGTTTGATGGGTTTAAGAGCCTTTAAACAGCCCTTAAACCATGCATGATGAGATCCATTCACTCATTACAACCCTAGCCACCAAATTCGTAGAGAGAGAAAGTAGAGAGAGAAAGTGGAAGAAAACTCAAGTTTTGGAGATTCAAAGGTGGAAGAGTGAAGATCTAGTTGATTAGAGCATCAAGGCTTAAGGAAAGAGCAGCAAAACAAGGTAAGAATCGACCTCTAAGGCCCTCTGTAGATCAAACCCGGATTCTAGGGTTTTGGGGTTTTGAAAAGTTTAAAGAAACACATAAAGGTCAAATTTTTACGTATGAAAACGTGTAAAAAGCTTATATTTGGTTTCATGGAAGGTAAACTAAGGATTTGGTCGTAAAAAGTTAAGATTTTGGGTTAAAAACGGGCTGGATCAGAGTTTCTATTCATCCAGCGAAACTGGGCCGCGATCCAGCGAATCTAAGCATTTAACCAGCGAAACTTCACATTAGTTCAGCGAGACTAAGAGAAGTTCCAGCGAAACTACAGTTTCGCTGGGGCGAAACTATAGTTTCGCCGGTAATCTCGCTAAAACCCAGACTGACCTATTGACTTTGCGAAACTAGGAAATTCCAACGAAAGTTGGGCACTCAAGGCAGCGAATCTATCTAGCGAAACTAGCAGAAGTGCTGCCCAGCGAAACTGCAGGCGAAACTGTAGTTTCGCTATAGCGAAACTGTGGGCGAAACTATGCAGAAAATGATGTTTTTGCATATTAACTTTTGTGCAGCTAGAGTATCCAGACTATAGCTTAAGCGACTTAGAATCTAAGCTATTTGTACAAGTTCAGGTGAGATGTAGATCCCCTATTTTATACATGTTTTAAATGTTTTGGGGCGGTATGCATACTAAATACATACTTTTATGATCAGTTCTTTTAAAGTAAAGTTTTACATACTATCTTATATGGGAAATGGGTTTTCTAACGAATTAATAACGTGTTTTCCTTATTGAGATATAACCTGGTAGTGATGAATTGCCTTCAAAATGTATGGTGTTATATTATATATATAACTTAAACAAGATAGTGAAATGTAAAGAAAGGTTATGAGGCCCATAACATGTACCTGGATAAAGTAAAGCCTTGCAAGCATTTGGATAAAGGAGGGTTGCATTCGTTGTGCCCTCACCCGGATAAAGTGGATAAAGTAATGCTCGAACAGGCAGGTCTGTAAGCCCTGAATTGGCATGACAATAATGGCTTGATTGGGTACGACAGTAGTCCTTAATTGGCGTGTCGGTAAAGTCCTAGGTGAGCCTAGGCACCGATAGTGACAGAGAATTGACGGATAAAGAAGAGTAATAAATAACGAGTCACGAAAAGTAACGATAAAGTATTGATAAAGTGATAGCCAGTGTGTATTGATGTTTGATAGATGATGACTATTTTCAACTGCTAAAGCTAATACCTTTACAAAAGTTATTTATAAAGTAAACCTAGAATTCACTTAGCGAAGCTGACTTTTGTATGCATATCAGTTGACAGGTGAAAATTAGAGCATGGAATAGAAGCTTCTTGGCATATAAAGACTGGCATCCCGGATAAAGAAGAACTTGAGAGGACTTATGAATTCTTTTGATGTTTAAAGACAAAGTTTATATTTTGAATTTAACTACGTTGTAATGAATTGCAATTACTCTATTTTCCGTTGCGATGTATATATTTTTACCTATAAAAGTAAATGATTGTTTTAAATCCATGTATGTTGTGAATGACCGACTGTGAGGCTTCCCTGAGAAAGGTGGGCCTTACAAGTCGGTATCAGAGCCAATGTTTAAGAGATTTGGGAAAAAAACTATTTTTATAAACCTAAACTTAAACAGATTATGGGAACAAGTGTCAAGGATGCCAGTCCAAGAAGCTCCATGCCAAGAGGTAACAAGTATGTTATAGGTATTATTCTGATGGGCAGTGGCTTCCGATTTAATTTATGTGACTTATACGTGCATAGAGTAGGTATAGTAGGTTCTAGTGTTAGTATTGTTCAGATAGGAAAGTTTATGGCACGAGGAGTTCTGTAAGTAGTTAATCACAACTGGCCACTGTTATTAAAAATTTACAAAACTTGTCATGAACTGAACTTGTCTTGAAAGACCATATTAACATTCTGAATCTTATAGGAAGTAGAAAGAATGGCACCAAAGAAAGACGTTCTAACCATGGTCACCCGGAGAAGCACTAGGGGAAGGCCCCAGACTAAGGCAAAGGAAACTGCAAGTGCAACTGTGAAGCCAACAAAAAGGTCAACCAGAAAGCCGGTTGAGGAGCCGATTAAAGAGAAGGAGGTTGAGTTAGAAATGGGAGCCGAGGGGCTCACTACTGACCAGGCAAAACTGAAGGAGACAGTGAAGGAAGCTATTGCCCAAGAGGTGCATCCGGTCCTCTCTGGAGTGATGCCCACTCTGCTCACGGAATTTGTGGAGCAGGTTAAGGGCGACAGTAAAAAGAGTGCGGCGAGGAATTTGTGGAGCAGGTTAAGGGCGACAGTAAAAAGAGGAGTTGAGCGACGAGGAAGATCGTCTGGGTAACCATGACGGTCCCGAGGTGGAAGAGAGGGCGAATGGGTGCAGCTACGGGGATTTTCAGAGGTGTAGGCCCCCAACGTTTGATGGCACTGGTAACGCTGCTACTGCTCAGTGTTGGATCAGGGAAATGGAGGCCGTACTGAAGATCAGTGAGTGCCGGGAAAGCCAAAAGGTGAAGTTTGCTTCCCATTCCCTTTTGGACCCAGCACTGTGTTGGTGGGATAACATTGCCGAGTCTTACGGAGAGGAGGCTATTGAGAGGATGAAATGGCCGGAGATGAAGAGGTTGGTGATAGAGGAGTATTGCCCGGAAAGGGAGCTTGACAAGATTGAGAAAGAGTTTGTGAGTTTAGAGGATGGAAATATGACTCACTAGGAGTACACTACAAAATTCAATGAAATGGCACGTCTGGTGCTAGACTTGGTGATTCCCGTATCCAAGAGGATCAAGAGGTATATACAAGGGTTGCCTCTGGACATTTGTAGGGATATGGTCACTGCGCGACCTAGTACTTTTAGGTCAGCAGTGGACCTCAGTGGAAGGTTGTATGATCATCGTAGGCCGGTGACAGTGGGTGAAACAAAGAAGGTTTGGAATAATAATGGGAAGAGGTATGGGGGTGGTACCTACCAACCGGGAAACAAGAAAACAAGAGTGGATGCAAAACAAGCAATCGTGAAGGGGGTAGAAGAAGTTAAGGAGTGTGGAAAGTGTGGAAGGAGGCATCCCGGAGAGTGCCGAATGGGTAGCCATGGGTGCTACCGGTGCAGGAAACCAGGTCACATGGCTAGAGAATGCCCGGAAGTGAACGGGTGCTTTAACTGCCATGAGACGGGGTACTACAGCAGGGATTGCAAGAAAGCTAAGCTGGGAAACTCGGGAACAAGCAGGGATAACGATAAAGGGGATGATGGAAAGCCCAAGGTCAAGGTAGGGGCTTTCACCATGAACAAGAAGGAAGCAAGGAAGGACCCGGACGTAGTGTCAGGTACGTTCCTTGTCAATAACGTTTGTGCCTCCACATTGTTTGATAGTGGTGCCAGTAAGAGTTTTGTATCTATACCCTTCTGTGCTACACTTGATGTCCAAACTAAGGAAATAGGTGATGCCTTTGAAGTAGAAACGGCCGATGGCAAGTCTATTAGAATAGTCAGAATGATTGGGGATTGCCATATTAAATTAGGAGGTCTTTACTTCCCCGCACGATTATTTGCTATGCCCTTAGGAGGTTTCGATGTCGTACTAGGGATGGATTGGCTAGCTGCCCATGATGCTAACATAGTATGCCAACAGAAGATGATCCGATTAACGGCTCCAGATGGTAGTTCGGTTACGATCTACGGTGATAACGATTGTAAGGTTCCAAGGATCATTTCCATGATCATGGCGGAGAAATGTATGAGGCGAGGGTGCGAAGCTTATCTAGCGTATGTCAAGGATGTTAGAGATAAGGCGAAAAAGTTGTCCGATGTACCAGTGGTGCGGGACTTTCTTGACGTATTCCCGGAGGATCTGCCCAGAGTACCACCAGATAGGGAGATAGAGTTTCAGATTGACTTACTGTCAGAAACCCAACCCATTGCCAAAGCACCCTACCGCCTAGCTCCGTCCGAGATAAAGGAGCTCATGTCACAACTGCAGGAACTCCTTGACAAGGGGTTCATTAGGCCCAGCATTTCCCCATGGGGTGCTCCCATGCTGTTTGTGAAGAAGAAGGATGGCAGCATAAGGATGTGTATAGATTACAGGGAGTCGAATACGCTGACCGTGAAGAATCGATACCCTCTACCCCGGATAGATGATCTGTTTGATCAATTGCAAGGGGCAAGCTGGTTCTCCCGAATAGATCTCCGATCTGGATATCACCAACTGAAGGTAAGGGAGCAAGATATCCCAAAGACGGCTTTCAGAACACGCTACGACCACTATGAGTTTCTGGTTATGTCTTTTGGGCTAACCAACGCTCCTGCGGCATTCATGGACTTAATGAATCGCGTGTGTCGGCCTATGTTGGACCGATCAGTGATAGTCTTCATTGACGATATTTTGATATACTCAAAGAATGAATGAGACCATGCTTGTCATATTAAAGAGGTGTTAGAGACTTTACGAAAGGAGAAACTGTATGCGAAGTTCTCTAAATGTGCCTTCTGGCTACGGGAGGTACAGTTTTTAGGACACGTTATAATTTCCGAGGGAGTAATGGTTGATCCAGCGAAAGTTGAAGCAGTTACGCAATGGAGTTCCCCGAGGACGCCTTCCGAAATTCGTAGTTTCTTGGGATTGGCTAGCTATTATAGAAGGTTCATCAAGGATTTCTCGAAGATAGCTTCCCTATTAACAAGGTTAACGAGGAAGAACGTGGTGTTCGACTGGGGAAAGGAACAGGAAGATGCGTTCCAGGAATTGAAGGATAGATTAACCAAAGCTCCTATACTAGCCCTACCGGAGGGAGATGAAGACCTAACCGTATACTCCGATGCTTCTTACTGCGGGCTAGGCTGTGTGTTGATGCAAAGAGGAAAGGTTATAGCTTACGCATCCAGACAGCTAAAGGACACGGAGGTTAATTACCCAGTTCACGATCTGGAACTTGCCGCAGTAGTGTTCGCATTGAAGATCTGGAGACACTATTTGTATGGAACCAAGTGCGCCATTTTTACCGACCACAAAAGTCTGAAATATTTCTTTGAGCAGAAGGACCTAAATATGAGACAGAGGAGGTGGTTGGAGTTGATAAAGGGTTACGACTGTGAAATCCATTATCACCCGGGTAAGGCGAACGTGGTAGCCGATGCCCTGAGCCGAAAGGAAGGATACGAACCGATTCGGGTGAAGGCGTGCCAACTAGTAGTGACCCCAGATGTTATGAGGATGATAAGCAAAGCTCAAATGGACGCTTTAAAAGAGTAGCAAATCAATAAGGAAAGGATGGTGGGAAAAGTGGATGAATTGGTAGAGAACACCTTGGGTGTTAAGACCTTCCATGGCAGGATATGGGTTCCGAAGCATGGTGACTTGCGGGAAAAGATTTTGGATGAAGCGCACAAGACCCGTTACTCAATACACCCAGGAGCAAATAAGATGTACCACGACTTGAAAAAAGATTATTGGTGGCCTGGGATGAAGAGAGATATGGTTGCGTATGTAAATAAATGTCTCACGTGCCTACAGGTGAAGGCTGAGCACCAAAGACCTTATGGTTATGTTCAGCTATTAGAAGTACGAGAGTGGAAGTGGGAACATGTTACCATGGACTTTATCACCAAACTACCCCGCACGAAAAAAGGCCGTGATGCGATATGGGTGGTTGTTGATAGACTGACTAAAAGTGCGTATTTCCTGCCAATCGAGGTAGCAATTAGTTTAGAAAAGCTTGCAGAACAATTTATTCAAGAAATTGTGGTGCAACAAGGTATGCCCGTATCGATTGTTTCAGATAGGGATACTCGGTTCACCTCAAAGTTTTGGAAAAAGTTCAATGAAGAGATGGGCGCGAGGTTGCATGTTAGTACCGCATACCACCCGTAGACTGATGGGCAATCGGAAAGAATGATCCAGACATTGGAGGATATGCTTCGGGCATGCGTTATCGAATTCGGCGGTAACTGGGATGATCATTTGCCACTAGCAGAGTTCTCCTATAACAACAGCTACCACGCCAGTATTAAGATGCCCCCATATGAGCTATTGTACGGTCCAGTATTAAGATGCCCCCATATGAGCTATTTGTTGGGGTGATGTCGGACAGAAGGAGCTAGGAAGCTTAGAAGTCGTGGAAGCCACAACGGAAAAGTTGGAGAAAATCAAGGCGCATATGAAGGCTGCCAAGGATAGACAAAAGTCATACGCCGACAGAAGAAGGAGACCAATAGAGTTCAGCGTGGGCGACGGGGTAATGCTAAAAGTGTCACCATGGAAGGGAATCATCCGATTTAGGAAGAGGGGGAAACTGAGTCCCAGGTTTATCGGGCCATTCGAGGTACTAGCACGAGTAGGGGATGTAGCTTATAGGCTAGACCTTCTAGAAGAATTAAGTATGATTCACCCTACCTTTCATGTGTCACACTTAAGAAAATGTTTAGCACTGAATGAGGCAGTCGTACCTCTAGATGACATCGAGGTGGATGAAAAGCTGAACTATGTAGAACAACCAGTGGCTATACTGGATCAGAAGGAGAAACAATTGAGAAATAAAGTAGTCAAGCAAGTCAAGGTGCAGTGGAAACACCGAAAGGGGTCGGATGCCACCTAGGAATCCGAGGAGGAAATGAGACGCCAATACCCCGATCTGTTTAACGACGAGGCAGGTTTCGGGGACGAAACCTAAATAGGGGGGGGACTTGTAACGCCCTGATATTTCCCGAAACAAGCCATTTAATAATAATGGACTTTTAAAGGTTTATTTAAGAAATAAAGGGGTAAATTAGTGGGCTATGGACCAAATTAGCCTTAATGGGCTAGGTTTGATGGGTTTAAGAGCCCTTAAACAGCCCTTAAACCATGCATGATCAGATCCATTCACTCATTACAACCCTAGCCATCAAATTCGTAGAGAGAGAAAGTAGAGAGAGAAAGTGGAAGAAAACTCAAGTTTTGGAGATTCAAAGGTGGAAGAGTGAAGATCTGGTTGATTGGAGCATCAAGGCTTAAGGAAAGAGCAGCAAAACA